>MNCI01003648.1:86460-110461 GCA_015680685.1 Gnetum montanum | reverse complement strand
AGATAAGCCGAAAATACCAAAAAAATCACATACCTCAGACTTGCTTAACCATACACCATGACACTTACAAGCAAGCCTGGGAAGACAACGAACGATTAACCCCAAGTGTTTCTTGTGGCGTTAAGGCATTTAGTCTGTGGAGTTCGACCGGATCGCGCGTGTATGCTCGTATTCGTATGGTTGAGTGTAGGGGTACCTCGCCACTCATCAGTTCCATATGTTGATACCATGGCTATGATGTGGCACTAACATGTTGATCAATCAATAAGTCTTCATATACTTTGTTGGGTTGAAATGTTGGTCACTTGGCAATGTGTTTGCTAAACCAATATCTCACTCCAAGGTTTCTTCACCAATTAGGCTCATTCCTTTACATGTTTGGAGCCATTAATTTGTCTTTTTGGTTTTCATTGGCCATTTTTCATCCTCATTTTTTTGTGAGGTAAAACCTTCATTAGGTTTCATTACCAAGGCTGATTTGATTTGGTTTTTCCATTGAATGAGATGTGTTACACTCAAAAAACTTGATGTGGAGCATGATGAAGGGATGTCATGTGGCCACAATGCATGAATGTCAAACATTGTTCCACATTGTCATTCAAGGATGAGGAAGGTTATAATTAGGCTATGGGGTTGGGCTTAAGGAGATGTAATAGGAATGAACTAAAACAAGTACTCTTGGTACGATAGGACAAGTTCATCGAATCTTATGCATCAAGGTCACATGGTAACTTGCTACTATAAGAAGTTGCATCTCCGCGATGACTCCAAGATTCATCCTACAAGTAAAACTATAAAAGAATAAGAAAACAAGACAAAGAAAACATGTTGTTATAATATGATATATAGGACAATACTAGAAAACAAGTAGATCAGGTCACAATGGATCACTATAATTATAACATTGGAATATCTATGCAATGTGCATCAAATGTTACAAAGCTTGCAATTTATTCATTGTGATAAACAAAGAGATCGAGAGAGAGAGAGAGAGAGAGAGAGAGAGAGAGAGAGAGAGCATGTAGGCTTGCTTGTTGTAGACCATTGAAATCATCAACATCAGTCATTCATTTTAACGTATCAACAATGGTAAATAACACTACAAGAAAACATGTGAGTGTTATATGTAATCAAGACTATATGATGGCTTTAATATCACATTGTAATCTAGCGAGGAACTTGTTTTCAAGTGCTTTATCCTTACCATCATAATCGAGATAGAAATTCTAACTAAGGAACTCTCCGTGATGTTTCTAGCTTCAAGGTCAATGGTGATTAGTTTACTTTAGGGTGTTATGGATTTATAGTGTGATGGCTTCAAGGCTAAAGGTTTGGATATTTAACATCAACTTGGTCTAACAACATCTTAAGAGGGACTTATTTTGGCTTTAAGACCAGTGAAAATTTCCTTCTTATTCTCCTAGCCCATTCTTGCATGACAATATAAGCACATCAAGTGGCACCTGTATGATAAAATGATTTAATAATATCAAAATAATGCAAAATACTCTAATAATAAAGTAAAAATTGATCAAAAAATTAAATTACTACCAAAACAGGCCAACAAAGATCACTAGGGGTAATATAAGATCAAACATGATCAACTATGATTACACTTTGCCAGTTTTAGGCCTTAGCAGGCCATGGTGCTAGTTTAAGGCCTTGGCAGGTGATGGTTACATGGTGTCAAATGATGATCAAGAATGGTAAAACCCCATCACCTAACACTAATTAAAGGCTAAAAAAGGTCAAAAGAGGCTAAAGAGAATAAGGTAAATATGATGAAACTGAAGATATGTAGACACTGAATGAGATCAATTGATAGTAATAAAGGTCAACAATGCATAACAAGGTCAAAACAAGTTAAAATACTATAAACAAGGCCAAATCAATAAAAGTGGAATACATGTGATAAAAACATGATCAATATTGGTAAAGAAGGATTAGATTTTGTAATTTTTAGGCCTTAGCAAACCATGGTATAAGGCTATAGGATTGCTAGGGGAGTTTGGAGACATGAAGGGATCATTTTGAGGATGTTTGAAGGAAAAATTAACATTTTTTCTAGTGACTACACTGGGATCTACTAGTGTCTACATTGGCCAAGCGTAGTCATGTAATCCTCAGCATAGTTAGCACTAATGGATACTTTCCCAAGTCTAATATGGTTACTTCTAAACTCTTAATGATCTAGAAAGCTAGCACAAGGGATTATTCTTAAAGATTAGTACATTTTTGCTCTATTTTCACCTCCCAAAAGCTAAAAATCCTATTTCCATTGGTGACTATGTTGGGCTAGCATAGTCAAGGTAGGCCCTAGAATAGTCACATGGAATAAGTGGATTCATGAGCTTTCAAAATTGGAATTAGGGCTCTGTCAACCTCCTAGGGTAGCATAGGGTCATGAAAAGACTAAGTTAATTGTTTGGAGGTCAAATTTATGTTGAAAAAGTAGTTTTTGTTGTATTTCCCATTAGACTACACTAGGCTAGCATAGTCATGAAAAATTTGGTATTCCAATGGCTAAAATAGAGTGAAATTACAGTTGGGTGAGGTTTAATAGGGTTCTTGGCTTCCCAAAGGTCAATTTGAGTTATTTATGGTTCATTTTGGGGTTTCCCATGTGGACTATGTTAGGATCTACTAATGACTATGCTAGCCTAGCGTAGGCATGTAATTCCCAATGTAGTTGGGATCAAGAAATGTGTTTTAGAATGAAAAGTAAGGAGTTTTTGCCTTAATTCCAAATCAAGTAGGATCCTAAGGATTTTGGGAAGTTAATTTGACTTGGAAATGACCTATTTTGAAGTACCACATGTGGACTATGCTGACCTCCACTAGTAACTACGCTAGCCTAGTGTAGACATGTAAATCTTAGCATAGTCAGCATTGTAGTATGGGCTTTGGGTGGATTTGCTACAATGTAGGTGAAGAAGAAAGATGCATGGTGTGTTGGTTGGGCTGATGAGTTGCACATACTTAGTGGCTAGTGTAGCCCTAGCTAAATTGTGGAATTTCATTTTTTTAATATTTTTATGTATGCCCACAGGGGCTATAGATTCTTTGCTACATGGCCATGATAATGTAGAAGGGAGGGAAAACATCAAGCCTACTATGATGGAAGGAGAAAACTTCAGAGGTTGAGAAGGAGAGCCATGATAGTGTGGCTACTACAGGATGGAACCAATGATAGCACAGAGATGGGATTGGATATAACAGGATCATAGTATGCTAGCCTAGTAGTAGTGTGGATAGTGGAGTCATGCCCAGAGACATTGTAAGATTGTAGATTAGTGTAGCCCTAGACAGGGTAGCATGGTAGTGTTGTGACTAAAAACCTCAGTTTCTAGAAAAAACCAAGGATCATCTATGCAATAATTTCCCAACCCTAAATCCCTAGGATCTGTATGAGAAAAATGGGATTCAAGATGCCCTAGCTAATTTGGCAGATCAACTAGGGACTTGTGAAATGCAAAACATGGGAATAAAAGAAAACAAAATACAAAACTTATAGCAAGTCTGAAATAATGCACAAATGATAAACAAATATATTTCATACACACAAACCCCCGAAACTAAAAATTATTACAAAAGAAAATAAAGAATAAGTTTGAGAAATGTGTACAAATGGTGCCTAAGTGGGCAGCAAAGGTAGGTTCACTGGTGTAGAAGTTTAAAGCCCATTGAAGCCGATGGGATCTACTCCATGATCAAGATACTAAGCCAATCCTAATGCTATTGAACCTTTCTCAACTACTACAACCTCAAATTTGTTAGTTGGGTCACTACTGGGGGTGAGAAAATGGGAAAATTTGAATGCTAGATTGCTTCACATTGGGGTTTGGAATCCCAAAAGTGCAATGTTGATAGCCAAAATCCACAAATCTCAAGGCTACAATGCTTCCACATTAGGGTTCAAGAGAATGCAAGCATGGGAACGTGAAAAAGCTCTTGAGTGCCTAAGAATGCCCTAAGTGTGGAATTATGAATAATTTTGTGTGTATGCCAAAAATTACTTGATAATGGTTAACTTACTCAAAATTTTGGAACCTATAAATGATGTTGGAGGTTGCTTTTTATAGGTTCTTTGAGCCATGAATTGGGCTACAAATTGGCTATGATTTGCTTGCCAAAATGGCTGCCAAAGTCAAGTGAGATGGGTGCCCAAATTTGAAGGGTTACCATACATAGTAAGTGCTTCCCCCATGGTAATTTTGTTTACTATAAATAGTAATCAGGGCACACCTTCCACACTAGAGATGAATCTTCTATGCTAAGCTCTCCACCATGCTTGCTGAAGTGGTTGGTCAATGTTGAAGTGCATGAAGTGATGAATTTTGGCTTTTGTGGCTTCCATGTTGGGGGATGTAATTTTCACACTAAGGATGAAGACTCCATGTTGGGGGAAAACTTCCACACTAAGGGGGAAAGGTTTCCAGGCCTATCATGTGGTCTCCACATTGAAGGAGAAAAGCTTCCAAAACTCCCACCTTTCCACATTAAGGGTAGGTGAGACTTACCCCCATGCATGTGCTTCTAGCTTTGAAAAATGTATACCCCGTATAAAACCCATCAAATTGCTTTTTTTTTTTGGCATTCCAAAAGGCATTTTTGACATCCCCAAGCCCAAACATAGATACTAGATGAATTTTTCACTTGGGGAATAAGACTTTGACCACTTATGAGGCATTTTTTAGTCCCAAAATTATAAAGTATGTGAAATTGTCCATTGTGGATTATAATTTTCACATTTATAATGAATTTTTTCCTTGAGTTTCATGGGGTGAAAGCTACATGATGAAGATTGACTATAACATGCAAATTTTTGTGGTGTTTCAATAACCCCTCTTTGTTGGTGCCTAGAGGATTGACTCGAGAGGCATTGACAAAGAATGCAAAACACCACTACATATTATAATGCTACAATGCATACAAGCCACATGAGAATCAGGCTATCCAGGTCACTAGAGTTGCTAGTTTAAGGCTGTGGTGGGCCATGGTACTAGTTTAAGGCCCTAGTACGCCATGTTACTTGTTTAAGATCATAGTGGACTATTGAAAGAAGGCTCACTTGTTGACAATTGTTAGCTACATGTAGTATGGATTTAGATAGGAATGATTGATCAGATTGGCTAGCTCATTCCCATCCATGTTAGATATTTTGAATGCTCCATTCCCATAGGCTCTAGTGATAAGTAAGGGGCCTTCCTAGTTAGTTGAGAATTTGTCCACATGCTCATGGATGACCTTGAGGACTAGGTTCCCATCCTTGATCTTGCATGTGGTCAAGTCATGGTGATGTTGCCACTTCTGCCTCTCTTGATAGTGCTTGATGTGAGCAGGTGCTTGCATATGCTGCTTCTCCACTAAATCCAAGGCTACCATCCACAACTCCTTGTTCTACTCACCATTGATGAAGTTGGTCAAGGCTACTTGGAGTGATGGCACCTACAATTCAATAGGTAAAACTACTTTAGAACCATAAACAAGGCTATAAGGGATCATGTTGGTTGTTGTGTGATAGGTTATTTTGTATGTCCATAGTGCATGGACAAGCCACTCATGCCACTTCCCCTTACAGTTGTTGAGCATTTTCTTGAGCAAGTTGATGATGGACTTGTTGCTTGCTTTTGCTTGTCCATTGGATCGAGGTTAGTAAGGTGATGAGAAAGAATGTTTAATGTCTAGGTTGCGATAGAAATCCTTGGTTTCTTGGCTATTACATTAAGGTTCATTATTCATAACTATGATCATGGGTATGCCAAAACAAGCTACAATGCTATCTAGGATAAATTTGCAAACTTGTTTAGATGTGGTTTTCCATAGGAAAATAGCCTCAATCCACTTGGTAAAGTATTCAGTTGTGGTTCTAATGAAGTTATGTCCTGCAAAAGACTTAGGCATTATAGGTTGAATGATATCCAAACCCCATCATTGAAATGACCATGTTATCTAGGTTGTATGTAACTTAGTTGGTGATACACGTATCAGGTTACTATATTGCTGGCATGTATCATATCGCTTAACATTTTTTAGGCATTCATTTTCCATATGGGGACAATAGTAGTCTAACCATCTAATGTGTTATCACTTACGATGACATATTGCTTTGATTGCTTGTGTATGGTGTCCTTCTGAGTAGTAGTCAAGCCTTCTGAGGATTCACCATGCATAAGGTAAAATTTGATATCATCATACCACTCCTTGAAAGGAGTAGTATTAATGACATCCACAAAGATATCCTTAGTGTTTTGTGTGATGGAAGTAGCATAGTGCATGGTTAAGATGGGAAACTTGCTAAACACATCTAGCATCACACTAAGGGCCAATGTTGTAATTACATCAACTATGAAATTTTCATTTCTAGGTATGTGTTGGACATCAACGTCTATGAATTGTTGTAATAAATACTTTCCTACATCATAGTAAGGTTGTAAGAGCTTAGCTTTACATGCATAGACTTCAATTACTTGGTTAACCACAAGTTATGAATTTTCTTTGATGGCTAGGTTTCTAATTTCTAGGTTATAAGCTACCATTATTTCTTTGATCAAACCCTCATATTTTGCTATGTTGTTGATACATGGGAACCCAAAACGATAGGCAAAGGATCAGATCTCACTAGATGAGAATGTTACAATGGCAGCAACACTAGCCCTATGAGTAGTTGAAGCTTTGTTGAAGTTCATGATTGTCTAATAACCCTCAAGCACTTGGCTAACTGTGTTAATGTGTTCATCAGGGAACTTAGGATGTATGGCTACTTGGTCATCAATAGGTAAAATTTTTAGTTGTATAGTTATAGCTTGACCTTTTGTTGAGGATTGAGAAACATAATGGAGGTTGAACTCTGCTATTATGGCTTTCCATCAAGCTATACGTCTACTTTCATAGATGTTGATCATTATGGCTCTGAGTATGTTGTCCTTGAAAATTATGCTTACTTGGCTTTTGAAGAGGTACTATCTCCATTTCTTCAAAGAGAAGACTAGTGCTAGAAAATACTTCTCCATTTCAGTGTATTGGGTCTCGTGAGAAACTAACACATGGCTAAGGTAGTATATAGGCATTTCTACTCCATCATCACATTTCTAATAGAGTAGACAGGAAATGGATGTATCAGAGATGATAAGATAAATGTAAAATGGTTTACCCTCTTGTGGAAGATAAACTATTGGTAATTATGTCAAATCTTGCTTAAGGTTTTCAAAGGCCTCTTGGCATTGTGCCATCCATTCATAGTGAACTCCTTTCTTAAGCAAGTGTTGCATGAGTTATAGCTTATCTATAAGCCTAGCGATAAATGTACAAATAAACTATAATTTTCCTTGTAATCCCTAAAGCTCTTTAAGGTTAGTAGGTTCTTCTAATTTGGATATGGCCTTAATCTTATTAGGATCTATGTGTATCCCTACTTCAAAGACTACAAAGCCAAGCATCTTATCAGTCTTGACATCGAAGACACAATTCTTAGGATTTAGCCTAAGCTTGTATTTGAGGCATCATTTAAGCACTAGATCTAGGTCATTAACATAATCATCAGCTATCTTAGACTTCATGGCTATGTCATCTATGTAATCATTTAGCAAACCTAAGATGTAATCACTAAAGATATAGGTCATGGCTCTCTAATATGTCACTCCAGCATTCTTGAGGTCAAAGGGCATCATGGTATAATAAAAAGTACCACATTGGGTCATAAAGGTCATGGTAAGTTAGTGCTCTGGGTTGATACTAAGTTAGTTATATCTCAAGAATCCATCTATAAAGGACAACAAAGCATGTCTAGCTGCAGTATCGATAAGTTGATCAATACTAGACAAAGGGAAGTCATCCTTGATAGTTTCTTTATTTAGGTCTTGAAAATCAATACAAATATGAATACTTCCATTTTTGTCAGGGACTACCACTATGTTGGATACCCATTTTGTGTAATCGATAGCCCTAATAAAACCTACTTGGTAGAGCTTTGAGATTTCATCATGAATTTCCAAGGCCAAATCAAGTCTAATCTTGTGCACATTTTACTTAACTAGTCTAACGCTAGGATTTAGTGATGTTGTGCTAGACTATACATGGGACTAGGCTTGGCATATCTTCATATGACCAAGAAAATTCCTTAATGTTGCTTTGTAAGACCTTGGTGATGTATTGAGCACATTGAGGCTCTAGTAAAGAAATTAGTTTAAGGGTTTTCTCCTCACCACTCTATGTTGTGATAGGAACCTCAACTAGAGAGTCTTTATTTATGTCTCCTACTTCTAAGTCAAGGGATTTGAATAGGTTTTTAGGCCATTCTATAGGTTTCTATACTGAGACTATGTGGTCTACAAGACTCTCAGGCTCAAGATCTAGGCAATGAGGGTTAATACATCATTTAATATCACCATGAGGTCCATGTAGATGCAAAGGAAAACTAATTTGCCCCTAGGTACTCATACTTTGATCTTGCATGTCAACCAAAAGCATATTAAGTGACACATAGGTAAAAGTGAATAAATAATGTTAAAATGCCATAAAACACATGCAAATGTAATGCAATCAAGGCCATCCAAGGTCATTTGTGAGATAAGGTCAATTTGGAAAAGCGCAATAGAGGCAAACAAAGATCAAGTAAAGGTCAAACTAGGGAAAACATAAGAAATAAGACTACAAATGATCAATAAAGGTCAAAATTTTTCTAGTTCTAGGCCTTAGCAAGCCATGATGCTAATTTAGTGTCTTGGTCAACTATGATGCCAGTTTAAGGCCTTAGTAGGCCATGATGATATGGTGTCAAATGATGATTAGGGAAGGTCAAACCCCACCATTCAATAACATTTATAGGCCAAATAAAGGTAAATAGAGCTATAAAAAGACAAACATATAAGGTTGTATAATGTCATATAAGGTTAACAAGGTCAACAAGGCAACATAAGTCAAAAAATAAGTCAAAACATTATGTAATAAGGCAAAAATCAAGTAAAATAGGTTATATATGATAAAATTTGATTATTATAGGTAAAAAATGGTTAGGTTTTTGCTAGTTTTTGGAGAAGGCCATGTTTTGAGGCTATAAGGCTATTTAGTGAGTTTGGACATCAATCTAGGCTATTTGGGCCCAAAAATCAAGTGTTTTAAGGCCCCCCATGTTGGGCTCAATGTGGAAACAAGGACCTTTAGTATGTAAACCAAGGAAAATAGGTTTTAGAATGCTCAAAGGTCCAAAATCAAGGTTCCAGGACCTTCCCAAGGTAGCCTAGGGTCAGATCCATCAAAATTGGGCACTTTAGAGGTCTGTAAAGGCCAAAAGGAAAGTTCTGAAGCCTTTCCCCCTTATTTCCACGTTTTGCTAGCATGGAAAAGAGGGGGTTCAACATGGAGAATAAAAATCCAAGCAAAAATGAGGTCAAACATGATTAAACAAGTAGCTGGAAGCTAGATCTAAAACTTGTGCATCTTCTGGCTTCATTCTGAGGTAATTTGAGGCAATTTTGAGTGTTAAGATATGGTAAAATGACTTTCCCCCTCTTTTTCCATGTTGAGCATAATATCATTAGTGTGGAAAAATATGGGGACACTTGTTTTATGAATTTAGAGTGATTTAGGAGCATTTTGACTATGTTTCTAGGCCCCTAGGGCTATAGACTTCAATTCTGTAGGTTTTTGGCTAATTTCGAACATGTTTGAAGGCTGTTTAAGGGCTCTTAAGGTCTTCTCCCCTTGCTTCCATGCTGGGGGAGTTACTCCAGTGTGGAAGAATGAGGGGAATGTGTTTTGGAGGGTGAAATAAGGTTAGATAAGCAAAATATTAATTCCATAAGGATCTTTGGCTTCTGGAAGTGCCATCTTGCCACACGAAGTGGAAGAATCTTAGATCTAGATTGATTCAGGTCACAACTGACTATGCATGTTACCTTCTGGACTTGCCAAGGTTAAGGGCTATGGATTTGTCTCAAAATTTAGTAGTTTTGGGAATCCATTAGTGGTTTTTTAACTTCCACCTTTTTTCCACACTAGGGATGGAGAGCTCAACCTATAAAACTAGGGAAAATCACTTTTTGGCCATCTAGAATTAGTCTTATGAAGTTTAAGGGCTTCAATGGCTACTGATAGGGTTCTAAAGTGCATGAAAAGTCATTTAATGTTATTCTACAATGTCTAGGTGTTTCAAAAAAGTACCCCTTGAGTTTCCACACTAGAGATACTATCCTTAGTGTGGAACAATCATACATCTTAGATCTAGGATAATTTTGACCTCAATTGACTATGCATGTTAGCCTTCAGGTATATCAGGGTCGAGGACTAGGGTTTCATGTCAAGTTTAGGTAATTTTGGGTATTTCTAAGAATTTTTATGCTTACCCCATTTTTCCATGCTAGGATTAGTATGCTCAACATGGAAAACTAGGGGGAATCATGTTTTGACCTTTTGACATTAATTTCTTAAAGTTTGAAGGCTCCAAATGATGTTAGTAAGGTCCTAGAGTGCATGCAAGTTTAGTTAATGTTGTTTTGAGGTATTTATGGATCCCAAATGAGTATCCTCATTAATTTCCACACTAAGCAACATGGAGGGGAGAATCCCCATCATGGAGACATCATAAAAGTTAGATCTAGCCCAGTTTTGACTTCAATAACCAATGCATGTCAGCCTTCGGGGCTACCAGAGTTGAAGACTAGGGTTTTGAGTAAAAACTGGTTAGTTTATAGGTTTTATAAGTGGTTTTTAAGTTTCCCCATATTTTTTCATGCTAGGGATAGTATTCTTAGCATGGAAAATTTGGGGGAAATAGATTTATATTCTTTTGAATCATTTTTAATCATGCATGTAGGTCCTTGGGGTTGCTAGTGATGATGGTCAATGCCTAGTGTTAAAAGTTTGCTATTTTGAAGGTTGATGAAGGTTTTTTAGGCTTTTCCCCATTTTCCACATTAGGGCTTCCATGCTCAATGTGGAAAATTAGGGGAAAAGACTTTTGACCCTTTATGATCACTTTTGATTATCCATATAGGCATCTAAGCTTGCTAGTGTCAACTATTGACATCTAATGTCAAAATTTAGTTGTTTCAAGGGTCATTAAAAATGTTTTTTCCTTCTAATTCTTTCCATGTTGGGGCTTCCATGTTTACTATGAAAAATTTGGAAGAAGGGATTTTTAGCTTTTTATGATCAATTTTCCTATGCATGAGTGTTCCCAATGTTGCTAGTGTTGGCCATCAGTGCTTAAGGTTAAGATCTGGTGGTTTTGAAGGTTATTAGAAGATTTTTAGGCTTCCCCACTTTCATCCACACTAAGGGTGGAAGGTTGAGCATGGAAGAGGTTTCTCTCAATGAAGAAAGTTACATATAGGAAAAATCGACAGCTAATCAATCATGCATGTCAACCTCCAGGGTTACCAATGTTGACGGTCAATGTTGGGTGTCAACATTTGATAATTTGGAGGCTTATAAGTACCTCATGTCATATCCCCCTTTCTTTCATGTTGTTCATGGTGTCCCTAGCATGGTTGAGAGGGGGATGGTAGTTTTGTACCATATTTGACCACTTTTTAGGCTTTCAGAACCTCTAGAGTGTTCTGGCAAGGTCTAGTGATCATTGGGCATCAAGGAATGGTCATTAGGTTATCAATTGAGGTCATTTTGGCTATTCCCCATCTATCCATGCTAAGGTGGAGAGGCTCAACATGGAAGAAGCTTCTCCTAGTGTAGAAAACATAACATCCTAGATCTTGACCAATTTTGACTAAGTTTGGTGGGGTTCTGAGGCTTGTTTTAAGGGGTTCTAGATTGTGTTGGGCTTGTTTTGAGGTAAAAATTGTGCTATATGGGTGTTTTTGGGCACTACTACCCCAATGTGAAAACCCATGGTGTCTAGCTTTGTTCATGTCTTACCCACTTTTGGAAACCTGGGGTTGAAAAACACAAGTTTGAGTTACCAAAAATAGCAAAATATTTATAATTCCAATGATTTTGTAAAATAATAGGCATGTTTTCACATTGGGCATGGTATTCCCAACATGGATGCATGGGGTTAAGGTTTCCATAAGGTTTTAGGAGTCAAAATTGGCAAAAATCTCAACATTGATGTAAGTCTTGGTTAAGAATGAAGGCACAAGGTGGGGCACACAATTCAAAAATTTTAAAATTTTCAAAACTGAAGTTGTTTCCCAACCAAAATCGATGTGATTTAGGATTTTTCCCCTTGTACTTCAGTGCACTTGTAGTTATGGTGCATTGAATTGGTAGCTGGGGGTTTTGAGTTGCACATTTAGGTTTTAGATGTGATTTTATTATGAAATCTCATAAGTTTTCATCATAATTTTCATTCTACATCAATAGTGCATTGAAGGAGAGCTCTATCAGAGGTTCTTGTGGCAAAAAAAAACCAATTTTCAACATGGAAGCCCTCCATGTTCCTCATAACGAGCATTGATCTCTCATCCTTCTTAGTTTTTAGCCATTCCTAGCATTAAGCCTACCATAGTGCCAAAGCAATGAGGGGAAAAGAGCTAAAACCCTATCATCCAGAAGGTGGATGAATGTGTCCAAAAGTTAGAAGAAGTACCTAGGCCCATCTCCATCCAAGCTTCCTTTGTTACTAAGGTAGGCATTTCTACCTATTTGTGCCTTTTTTCTAAGGTTTTTCAAGTTTTGTTTTCCATGTTCTAGGGCTATTTTTTCTAGATATACTCTAGTGGAGGGATTAAAATGGATTTTTTTTATGAAATCCCACCTCTCATTTTGGCCATTTCCACACAAATCCATGGTTTCTTCAGTGTTTTAATTTTTGTAGATTTGATTTTAAAAATAGGATTTACTATTTCCTATTTTTTTCAAAATTTTGGGGTATGGCCATTTTTTTCAAATCTAGGCCTCAAGATTTATTAAAATTAAATTTTTTAAAAATCCTACCCTATTATTTTAGTGTGAATTTTAATGGTTTTCAATGGTTTTGACTATTTCCATGCCTATATGAAATTTAGGCTTTGAGGTTTTTGAAGTTTTAGCATGAAAAAGTAAGCAATGTTGTGTATTTTTTCTTGGTATAAAGGCTGCATATTTGTAAACTTTAAGGTTATATGTTTGTAGCCCTTCATTTGAGCTTTCGGATGGTTGTTGTCTCGTTTAATTTGACCTTTAAACGAAGAAGTTATGGTCGTTTTCCTAACATTGCATCGTTAGGTTATTTATGTCGCTTTTGTAATTTCATGTAGATTTGTGAATATTTTATAAGGAAATGGAAAATGTTTTGGCTATTTTTTGGTTATGGCTGAGGTGTAATCACTCCAATTGGACTTAAAATGAATTTTCTATGAATTTTTCGTTAGGAATGTGTAGTAAGGATGTTTGTGCCGTTTTTGGATTATTGTCCAAATTGACAAATTTTTTTCTACATAAATAGAAAAGGTTTTGAAATTTTCCTAAGTGTGGGTATGTAGGGCTCAATTTAAGCTTTCAAATGATGGTGGAATCACTTCGTTTGGAGCTCAAACAAATTTTTTATGAATTTTTTGGCTATGGTTGTGTGAATCAAGGTAAAAAATCACGGTTGTAGTACATTAACTATTTAACTTATGTTTTTCTTTTTTGAACATGTAAAACTAATGTTTAATTTTTCTTTTTAAAAAAGAGTAAAAGCTTTTCCTATTTTTAGAAAGCTTTTACTATGGCTACATGGCTTTTTCTAAATTTGTGCATAGCTTAGATGATTTTTCCAAATTTATGCATGCTTTGCATAATTTAGATCATGCATAAATTAGATGTTTTTTCTAAATGTATGCTTTATTTTTCTAAATTTATGCATAGCTTGCATGTTTTTTTTTTAAAATTTATGCATAATTTAGATGCTGTATCTAAATTTATGCATAATTTAGAATAAGACATAGTTCTAGGCTATGAATTTTTTGCTATAAAGGCTATAAAATATGGTAATAATGCTATTATGAAATTTCTTAATGTAATTTAGATAAACATCTAAGAACTTTTTACAAAGGCTAATTTCATCTTTGACTTAGGAAGTTTTTTCTACATTTGTTAAGAAATTCTAATTGGTCATGATGTAAGGTTATGCAAGGTTGTAATAATGTTTTCTTGTGGAATTACTTAGACTAACTTAGAAAAACATCTTAGAGCTTTTTGACTAGATGTTTTGTCCAAATTTGTTAAGTAATTTCAATCAGTCATAATGTTTTTTTTTTTGTGCTTTGCTTTATGCAAGGTCTTCTTGAGGATAGTCCTCATCATAGTGGAGCTAGTTGGTATCTTGTGCTATATTGGTTAGCCTAAGACCAACAACCAACCACATGACATGCCTTTTGGGAAGCTCTCATTGTGGTTCCAACCTAGGGCAAGGGACTTCCTTGCCTACCTTCTTAGGAACTTCAGTGTGATGCTATGGTTACACTTATCTATAGATGTAGTCAAGGTTGTTGTGGAGACCCTATTGCCTTAGGCATTTAGCCTAATTGCCAGGCACATTACTGACAAGCCGCTTCCTAAGACTATAGGGAAACCAAAAGATGCCATAATTCCATGTTACGTCATAGAGATCTAGATAATGCCAAAATGTATAATACTGACAATACTTTGATGGTGGAGCATAGAGCACATGCGTTATTCCAAAACCTACCTAGCACCATGTATCATCTATAGGGGTAAACATGGTTACTATACTGCTTTTATGCCTTTGGCTTGATTACTTTATCTAAGTCCATTGATTTTATGACTTCTTACATGTACAAGTTTAATGATAATGGTTTGATCATCAATGATCAAATCCTAGTAGTGGCTCAAACTACTTTGGATGAATTCATAAAGAGTTCTCAAATTAGAATTTCTATGTATCAATAGTTAAGAGGGGACTTTGATGAACACACCTCCAAGTTTAATCACGTATACAAAAAGTGTGAGGATGATAGGACAATGTACAATTGGTCGATAGATGTTGATAGCATGGATTAGACCCTTGTAGCTAGAACCTTCAAACTATAGAAGAAAAGAAAAATTAAACATATATCTTTTAGTGTTTTATGGCTTTAGGTGATCTATTGCTTTTCTTGGTTGTTGAAATTGCTCATATTGATGCTAACCTTTGGTATTGCTTCATAGGACCTTCCATCTCTGCTGATGTCACTATACCACTTTCACATTCACATCATGAGGACACCCTCATCTTGAAGTTTGGTGAAGTGACATCAGCACAAGAGTGGCTAAAGGGATAGGTGCTTGGATACGTTCAAGCAAACATGTAGCGTGCAAGTTTGCTCAATGTGTTCATAACACCAATCCCTTTCATTTTTGTTGTGGAGATGTTACATGTCATTGACTCCTTTAATGAGAAGGTTGGTCATTTTAGCACCATCATCCAAGATGTGAAGGTACATATGGACGTAGGTGCTAGCCTCTTTCACAACTTTTTTGGTGTCCTTGCTGATGGGGCAAAGGTTCCCACTAGGATAGGAAGGGAATCAAGCTATTTTGATGAAGTTCTAGAGTGCCCTAGTGCCAATAGAGGCTATTCTAGAATTTCAATTGATAGCTTCATGAGCCCTAATGCAAAGGAATCATATCCTTTGTTTAGATCTTGTGCATTTCTCAAATTGCTATCACAAGAGAAGGTAATCTACCTAGCATAGGGGCGGATCTTTAAGAAGGTCCTGATGGAGGACATCAAATTTGATTGGGTGGCTACTTTGGCTACTAGGCTTTGAGAGGAGATCCTTAAACTCCATGTTGACACTTCTACAATAATTCATATGCATTTTAAATTTTTTGCAAGTTATTTGAAGAGGTTTGTAGAGTTTTTGGTGGTGTACAGTGTACCATCCAAAATCGTTGGTGAGAGGCTGGAATGAACGGACACCGAGAGATCTATGGATGAAACAGTAAGACCCTGCCTTCACCTAAGGAAAAGCTGGAAATCAACAGAGGCAAAGTGCCTTAAATAGTTTGCATGCGGATCAAACGAGGACTTCCCCGAACATACACAATCACAATACGTTGGGTTATACGTAAACGAATGCAAGAAAAATCAAACGTAAACAAAATAACAATGAATATAAACTATTTAAATAATGAAAACAGAGAAATGTAAATAGGAAAAATAATGTAAACTACAAAAATCTAAGCAAAAATGCAAACTATTTATATTAATAAAAAATTAGAATATGCACCGGTTAGAACGCAGTTGCGGAGTGATTCGCAAGATGAACGTTTAGCCCCGATGGATGAAAATGGATGCTGGGAAGATGCAGGTTTTTTTTGGTTGCAGGTGTATAGTGTCTAGTCTGTATAAAGCCCAACATATGAGATTAATGCCCAGATTTGTTAAGTGTGTATGATTTGAATTTTCTGAACCTTAATCTAGTGGAAAAACAGGAGATTTATAGGATTTTAGGTGCGAGATTTGGATCTGGGAGAAGATCAATGGTTGCAGGGTGAGCAAACTTTGGATCAGGTGACAAGTACATGCATTGAATGGATGCATGAAATGTTACAATGTACAGCGTGCAGTGTGACCAAGATCTCTTATGCTGACGTGTGTAATCCACAGCGTAAGAGCTTGATACGCTGAAAAATGCAAAAATTTACAAAGAATGTTAAAGTACAAGAGTGGATCTGTATGTTTGGCCTCTAGATCTGTAGATCTGTGCTTTTTTTATGTGCTACCAAAGCCTCTAGTGTGCATGGATTTGGCTTTGATGTGTGCGCAGCCTGTTCTGGCGTCAGTGTCCAGCGTCAGCGTGAACATCACTAACAGTGTATGACCTAAAAATAGTGCATTTGAACCCTTTTTTGATCTGTGAGACCCATTTTTAGAGTGGATATGCATGCCATGGGTCATGAGGGTTTTGTGTACCAAATTTGGGCTGATTTGGATGTCGTTTTGGCCCTATTTTGGTTGGTGACGCTGAGCCTTACGCTGAGCAGCGTTTGAAAAATAACCCCAGCATCACCAAGTTAAAGTGGCACATTTGAGACCCAAATCTTGATTTTCTGGAGGCTAGGACCTACTAGGGACCTAGGTGAAGGTCATGGGGGTCCTTGTGCTTGATTTTGGCCTGTTTTGACTCAGTTTCAGGGCTCCAAAAGTTGGTGATGCTGAGCCTTACGCTGAGGAGCATCTGAAAAATAGCTCTAGTGTCACCAAGTCAAAAGTGGCATATTTGAGGCCAAAATCTTGATTTTTTGGAGGTTAGGACCTATTGGGGACCTTGGTGAAGGTCATGGGGGGTCCCTATGCTTGATTTCGGCCTATTTTGACTCAGTTTCAGGGCTCCAAAAGTTGGTGACGCTGAGCCTTACGTTGAGGAGTGTTAGAAAATGTAGCCAAATTATACTTAGCCAAAACCAAGCATTTTGAGCTTGAAAATTTTGATTCTAAATGCCGGAAGTTGATGCAGCTACCCGTGGGCCTCGAGGGGACCTTGCTTGCTCCATTTCTTGCTCCATTGTATGTCATTTCATGCCATTTTGGAGGCTCTCAACTTTGGTCATGTTGTACTCATGTTGGGTAGCAACATGACTTAGCTTGATTCTTGTCTAAAAGTGCTAGGCCAAAATTTTGTGGTGTTTCATTGGCCCCTCTTTGTTGACGTCTAGAGGAATCTACTCGAGAGGCATCAACAAAGAAGTACAAAACACCATAAGCAACTTAGCATCCAACATTGTTCTTTGGCATTTTGCCATATGTCATCGCACCGTGTTCAGAAGTACATGGGATCAGGAAATGAGGTTTTGAGATGTATAGAGAGAAGGTATGTAACTGTGAGATTGAGGGTGGTTTTTTTAACTGTGGAAAGAGGAATGCTCTTGTGTGAACACATCATGTTGGTCCTTGTCAATAGCCAGTATCTAGCGGACTTGGGACCAAGGCATGGGATGTGAGTTCTTTGGAGGAACGAGACTCTTGTATCTTGTTTAAGAGAACTCGTTGTCACAACCAAAGCCACGCGATGAGGTGGTGCATTCTTTAGAGAAACAGGACCCTTGCTGAGTGTCAAAGGGAACCCGTTGTCCAACAGCCAAAGCCACATGGTGGGATGCAACATGATTGTTTGAGACACGAGTGTTTTCTTCCAAGACAAGTACCTTCCCGCCTGGGGCTTGTATGGGAAGTGCCAAGGATCTTGTGATGGATTTTGCTCTTTGATTTTTTTTGTTTTATATTTTTTTTCTTTTTCTTTTTCTTCTCCTTTTTTTGGATAGATCTCTCTTTGAATGTTATACTCGTGCTTGTGTGCTTGTATCTGTTTCATGTGTTGTGCTGTGTGTTGCAACTGCCTGGAGAGTTACAATGTGCAACCATGTGTTCAAAGTTTTGGAATGACTGGGATGTATCTGGGAAATGTAATTGAACAAGGTAGAGAGAACATGTTAGGGAATCAAGGATGTTTGGGGAACTGGGAATGTACTTGAGAGCAGTTTGATTAACTTGGTTACATGCATCAGGAACAATGTGGTACCTCATTTCCGTGATGAAGTGCATCTGTGTACGAACACCTCTGGGTGTCATCCTGCAAACACAACTCCAAGAAGACAAGAAAACCATGATTGAATGAGTTAGCTTAACACTTTAAACATGGATGCAACCGATGGGATGGGGACACCGCGTGCAACCTCAGACCAACAAAATTAAGCAATAGCAATGTTGTCAGAGTCCATGTGATGAATTCATGTAGTAGGTTGATGAAGATACGCCATTTGATTACAACAACAGATTCGTAGGCCAGTGAAAAAGTTGCCAGTTTATAGTCTTGGTAGACTGTCGTGGGTTAGTTTTACGTCATAACCCATTGGATGTTGCCAGTTTAGCGTCATAGCGAATAATGCAATGCTAGTTTATAGTCGTGGCGGACTATGGAGAGGCGAGCTAGTTTATAGTCTTAGCGGACTCTGGCAGATGAGAATGTGGTAGTTTATTGTCATTTTAGATGATCTGTGGTATTAGTTTTAGGTTGTGATGCCAGGACCATTCTGTGGTATCAGTTTACCGTCATGATGCCAGGACGAATCTGTGGTATCATTTTACCATCATGATGCTAGGACGAATCTGTGGTATTAGTTTACCGTCATGATGCCAAGACGAATCTGTGGTATCAGTTTACCATCATGATGTCAGGACAAATTTGTGATATCAGTTTACCATCATGATGCCAAGACGAGTCTATGGTATCATTTTATCGTCATGATGCTAGGACTAATCTGTGGTATCAATTTATTGTCATGATTCCAGGACGAATCTGTGGTATCAGTTTATTGTCATGATTACAGGACCAATTTTTGGTATCAGTTTATTGTCATGATTCCAGGACCAATCTGTATACCATAGGCTTTGTTCAGACCTAAAATGGCTTGAGGTACATGTGATTTGTTGGATGAGCAAGCTTGTTACTGTCCATATTAGCTAGTTTGAACGCTCCATTTTTGTACGCTTTGGTGACAAAGTAAGGACCTTCCCAATTGGTCGAGAATTTATCCAAGTGTTCATGGACCGCCTTAAGGACAAAGTGACCTTCCTTGATTGGGCGCTTGTGAATGTCATGTTGATGTCGTCATCGTTGTTGCTTCTGGTACCACTCGATGTGATCCAGTGTGCGTGTTCGTTCCTCCTCCACTGAGTCAAGGTCAACAATGCACGAGTCATTGTTTTGACTTTCATCGAGGAGTTCGGAGAGTGTGATCCACAATGAAGGTATCTACAACTCCAAAGGTAAAAAAGCTTCTGAACCATAAACAAGACTGTACGGTGTTTTACCTATGGATGTTCAGTGTGTCGTTCAATATGCCCATAGCGTGTACACTAGCTATTCGTGCCATCTTCTTTTGCTTTGATTAAGCATTTTCTTAAGCACCATGATGACCATTTTATTCATGGATTCTGCTTGACCATTGCTCTGAGGATAGTATGATGATGAAAATGAATGTTTGATGCCTAGGCTCTCACAAAAGGTTTTGGTTTCGACACTGCTGAATTGTGGCTCGTTATCAGTGATTATGGTCATTGGAATGCCAAAACGAGTCACATTGTTGTCAAGGATGAAGTTGCATACTTGTTTTGATGTGGTCTTCCTAAGAGGAATAGCTTCTACCCATTTTGTGAAATATTCCGTTGCAGTTATAATGAAGCTATGTCCTGCGGAAGATGGGGGAGTTATTGGTCCTATGATGTCTAACCCCCATTTATGGAAAGGCCATGTGATTTGAGCTGTATGCAACTCGTTAGGTGGCACATGTATAAGATTACCATGTTTTTGATAGATGCTACATGTTTTGACTTTGGAGAAACAGTTGTACTCCATATGCGGCCAATAGTAGCCTAAACATTTGATTTTGGTTGTCATTGCCTTGGGTGCTATGTGCCCTCGACAAAGTCCTTAATGAACTTGCTCCACGATGGTTTGGCCATCAACGCTACTAATGCACACTAACAAAATGCCTTCATAGGATCGGCGACATAACGTGTCTCCTACCAGTGCATACTGCCAAGAGCGTTTCCACACTACGTCCTTCTGAGCATTCGTTAGATGTTGAGGTGGTTCACCATGTAGAAGGTACTCCTTTATGTCATCATACCATTCCATGGCATATGTTGTGCTAACGGATGCTATGGGTAGTTCGTCGGGAGTGTCAGTTATGGGCTTGGCACAACTCGTTATGGAACTGGACAACGCATGAAACATGTCAGGTGAAATGTTTAGGGTTAATGTTGCAAGTGCATCTGCAATGGTATTGTCACTTTTGGAAACATGTTGCACATCTATATTTGTGAATTGTTTCAACAGGTGCTTTGCCAAGTCACAGTATGGTTGTAAATGTAAAGCTTTACATGCGTATACATCTGTGACCTGATTGATGACCAATTGTGAGTCTCCTCTAACTATGATCCGTGTGGTTTTTGAAGTTAGTGCTACCATGAGACCTCTAAGAAGACCTTCGTACTCTGCTATGTTGTTAGTACAAGGAGAGTTTAAATGATAAGAAAAGGGTTAGATCTCCCCAGAGGGATATGTGATAACTAANTAACTACTATAGCACTTCCTCCTTGGGAGGTCGATGCTCCATCAAAGTTTAAGATTACATCATAGTTATCAGGTATTGTGTCTATTGTGTTTACATTCTCATCAGGAAACTCTAGGTTGATCACTGCTTGGTCTTTCGTCGATGATGCGGTCATTTGATTGACTATAGCTTGTCCTTTAATTGATGATTGAGCTATGTAGTGCAGGTCAAACTCAGCAATCATTGCTTTCTATCTAGCTATCTTTCTTAATTCATATATGTTATTTGTGATAGCTCTAAGCACGTTGTCTTTACAGATGATATTAACTTAGTTACAGAAGAGATAATGTCGTCACTTCTTTAAAGAAAAGATAAGGACAAGGCATGACCTCTCCACATCGTTGTAATGTTGTTTGTAGGCTACTAATGCAGGGCTCAAGTAGTAAATAGGGATTTCAGTTCCATCCTCGTGTTTCTGACAAAGCATAGACGCGATGGATGAATCGAATGTTGCAAGGTAGATGTAAAATGGTTTATTATTCTGTGGTGGATGAACTGTCAGTAGTTGAACTAGTGCCATTTTGATGTTTTCAAAGGCTTCTTGGCACTGTGGAGTCCATTTAAAATGGACATTCTTGTGTAATAAGTGTTGCATAGGCCTTAACTTGTCCATCAATTTTTCGATGAAATGTTTGATAAACTGTAATCTACCTTGTAGACCGTGAAGTTCAGTAAGGTTGCTAGGTGGTTTCAGATTTGTTATTGCCTTAACCTTATCCGGATCTACTCGTATCCCTATCTCAGATACAATGAATCCAAGCATTTTGCCTGTTTTGACCCCAAAGACACATTTCTTCGGGTTGAGTCTAAGCTCGTATTTTAGACAACGTTTCAGTACCAAGTCGAGATCTTGTACATGTTGCTCAATTTTTTTTGATTTGACCACAACGTCATCTACATAGTCATTGAGCGAGTTGAACATGTAATCACTAAAGATGAATGTCATCGCTCGTTGATACGTAGCCCCGACATTCTTGAGACAAAATGGCATCATCGTATAACAAAATGTACCCCATGGTGTCATAAAAGTTGTCCTAAGTTGATGTTTGGGGTTAATCCTAATATGGTTGTATCTTGAAAAGCCATCCATAAAGGATAACAATGCATGCCCAATGGTTGAATCAACAAGTTGATCGATGCTAGGTAGCAGGAAGTCATCCTTTATGGTTGCAACGTTGAGGTCATAGAAGTCAATACATAGACGAATGCTCCCGTTTTTCTTTTGGACTATAACCATGTTGGATACCCAGTCAGCGTAGTCTACAGCTCAAATGAAGTCAGCTTGATAAAGCTTCGTGATCTCATTGCGAACTGCCAACGCTACCTCAGGCTTGACCTTGTGTGCTTTTTGTTTCATTGGTCTTAGTTTTGATCAAGTATAATGTTATGCTGGACTATTCGAGGGTCGAGCCCAGGCATGTCAGTGTAAGACCAAGCGAATGCTTTCATGTTGTCTTTTAGCACTCGAGCTATGTCATTGGCGAGTTGTGGATTTAAAAGAGCACTTAGTTTTAAAATTTTAACCTCGCCATCTAACGTGGTTATGGGGGTTTCGACTAGGGGATCTTCGGTGATGTTATCGGCTTCTAAGTCCAAATATTTTGTCATTCCTTTAAAGAAATCTAATATTTCTTGGGTTGATGCCACTAAATTATCGTATGTTGGGGAGTCTAAATCAATGGACTCTAGATTGATTTCTCGTTTAATCGCTCCATGTGGTCCATTGATAGAAAATGGTATGAAAAGTTGTTTGCTATCCATGTATTTGCTCCTGCCAATGAAACAAGGAGCTATGTTAGCAAGGGTGAGTTTTCCTTTTTCCTTAAGAAATTTATTTTACATTTAAAATGTAACCAATGGTACACCAAGGGTAGTTTACCATCATGCCTAGATGTATGGCAGTTTAAGGCCGTACTAGGCTGGGATTGGCAATTTAAGACCATACCAGGCTGGGGTTGGCAATTTAAGGCCATACCAGGCCATGTGTGGCAGTTTAAGGTCATACTGAGCCATGTGTGGTAGTTTAAGACCGTACCAGGCCATGAGTGGCAGTTTAAGGCCATACCGGGCCATGAGTGACAGTTTAAGGCCATACCGGTACGACCATGAGTAGCAGTTTAAGGCTATACTGGGCCATGAGTAATTTAAATTTTTCATGTGTGTTTTCGTTTTATTTTGTTTTAGCTTTTAGATACCTGAGCCATACATATATTTTGCAAAAGAAGAATAATTAAACATGCATAAGAAATTATTTACCTTGGAAGCATGTGAAATAGTGAAAATGAGCTAGAATAAAATAAAATAATAAAGAAAATAAAAGATAAAAGATGAAGAAAATGCACCATGTGTGGATGGAAAAGATGGGATGCAAGCGTAAATGATTTAGCCAAAGCATGAGTTGAAAAAAAGTGCCTAGCATGAGCAGTTTGAAGACGACAAGCGTGAGTGATTGAAAATGACAAGCAGCATGAGTTCCCTCCCCCCAAAAATTTCCTCAAAGTGTGAGTTACTTGGATGTGACGACAGTCAGCGTGAGTGAGCTAGGATAGTGACGCTCAAGCAGACGTGCTGTGTGAGAGAGATAGGAAGATAGGAGAAATAGGAATGCAGGAAAGGAAAGAAGCAGACAAGCCTGGTGTTCATAGAGGAAGGGGAAGAATCACTTTAGCGTCTCCCATGACCGAGGGTTCGGTTAGTGCACTACACTGGCCTGCGTGGCATAACCTTGACGTGACGTGCAACGATGGCGAGCAACAGATGATGAGCAACAGACGGCACATACTCATCGGGATGAGTATATGTGACTTTAGATTGTTGAGGACATGGTTGATTTCGGTTATGCGTATGATCCTGACTTTCTCCTGTATTGTCCTTAGGTGAGTTAATTGCATGAGAAGAAGCCATTTCTAATGGTGTGCTAATTTTCACTGTTACTTAATGTTCTTGATTAACTGATTAA
>MNCI01003648.1:933-80585 GCA_015680685.1 Gnetum montanum | reverse complement strand
AGTTGCTCATCTTGATGGAAAACAAAGGTAAAATCTGGCACATACTCATCGGGATGAGTATATGTGACTTTGGATTGTTGAGGACATGGTTGATTTCGGTTATGCGTATGATCCTGACTTTCTCCTGTATTGTCCTTAGGTGAGTTGATTGCATGAGAAGAAGCCATTTCTAATGGTGTGCTAATTTTCACCGTTACTTAATGTTCTTGATTAACTGATTAACCCTAAGGTTCGTTTTAAGCTCACAACGATGTGAGTGATATCCCTTATGTTCAATTGGCGAAAAAAACACTTAGTCCCCGGCAACGGTGCCAATGTTGACCAGATGCACGAAATGTTACAATGTATAGCATGCAGCGTGACCAAGATCTCTTACGTTGACGTGTGTAATCCATAGTGTAAGAGCTTGATACGCTGAAAAATGCAAAAATTTACAAAGAATGTTAAAGTACAAGAGTGGATTTGGATGTCTGGCCTCTATATTTATAGATTTGTGCTTTTTTTATGTGCCTCCAAAGCCTCCAGCGTGCATGGATCTGGCTCTGATGTGTGCACAGCCTGTTCTGGCGTCAGCGTCCAACGTTAGCGTCAGCGTCACTAACAGCATATGACCTAAAAATAGTGCATTTTGAACCTATTTTTGACTTGTGAGACCCATTTTCAAAGTGGATATGCATGACATGGGTCATGAGGGTTCTATGTTCCAAATTTGGACTAATTTGGATGTCTTTTTGGCCTTGTTTTGGTTGGTGATGCTGAGCCTTACGCTGAGCAGCGTTTGAAAAATAACCCCACCATCACCAAGTCAAAGTGGCATATTTGAGGCCCAAATCTTGATTTTCTAGAGGCTGGGACCTGCTAGGGTCCTTGGCAAAGGTCATGGGAGGTCCTTGTGCTCAATTTTGGCCTGTTTTAACTTAGTTTCGGGGCTCCAAAAGTTGGTGACGCTAAGCCTTACGCTGAGGAGCGTCTGAAAAATAACCCTAGAGTCACCAAGTCAAAGTGGCACATTTGAGGCCCAAATCTTAATTTTTTGGAGGTTGGGACCTACTAGGAACCTTGGTGAAGGTCATGGCGGGTCCCTGTGCTTGATTTTGGCATGTTTTGACTCAGTTTCGGGGCTCCAAAAGTTGGTGACGTTGAGCCTTACGCTGAGGAGCGTCAGAAAATGTAGCCAAATTATACTTAGTCAAAACCAAGCATTTTGAGCCTGAAAATTTTTGATTCTAAATGCTAGAAGCTGATGCAACTACTTTTGGGCCTTGGGGGGACCTTTCTTGCTCCATTGCTTGCTCCATTGTATGTCATTTCATGTCATTTTGGAGGCTCTCAAGTTTGGTCATGTTGTACTCATGTTGGGTAGCAACATGACTTAGCTTGATTCTTGTCTAAAAGTGCTAGGCCAAAATTTTATGGTGTTTCATACAAGAATGGACAATGGGTTTCCCAAGACCCAAGCCAAATTTCTACGCCTTGGATAAAGAACATTTATTCAATAATGTAGGCCTAGAACCCACAAGATGGGATGGATGATACATTATCCATCACCACTAAGAATCTTGATGTTAGGTAGTAAGAGTCTCCTAATAATACTAATGATGATGAGCCCCTCTCATTACCTACTAGTTTCTAGGATGCCAGACAAAAGTGTATGGAGGGCAAAGGGGCAGCTAGGTAGAAAATCAAAAGGCCTATGGAGGAGGAATCCCCAGCATCAGATTAGCCTACCCCAAAGAAGCTTAAGTTTAAGCTTAAGCCATCAAATTAGGTAGTTGTAGGTATACTTTCTTTAGATTTGGCTATTTCATGTTCTAAAATTTTATGGCTACTTTATGGTTTCATGTGTTAACCAATTTTCTATGTGCTATGGTTGTAGATAAGCATCAAGATATTGCAAAGGAAGAACAAAGGTGCACAAAAGAGGCATTCCTAAAGAAAACTATGGTTGAAGGATTTCCTAATGCAGGTATAGATGATTTAGATACCTTATTTGGTGAGGTGGTACCAGGTACCTCTCCCATCATTATCCTAGAAGGGGAAGAAGAGGAGGAGCTTGATATGCCTATGCCTTAATATCTTTGTTATATCTCATTGGTTATCTTTGGTGGTCATCCTAACCTTTCGATGATTGTTAATCTTACAGTAGTTCTTAAACTACCAACACCAGCTCTCGTCCCTAAGTTTCATGTAAAACCATGGGTAGAGACTCTAGACAAAGCGGAGTTCATGTGTGGGATGGCTAAGGACATCATCGATCGATTATATTAGGTTGCACTTAAGATAGGTAAGGATTTTGTTTTATGTGCCTCAGTCATGGGCTTTGCTTGCATTATGATTATCTTAGGTTGTATTTTATGCTTGTGTAGTATCTTTTGTGAAGTGGGACCCCAATAGAGACATGGAGATAGACTCCTTGCCTAAGCTTCCCTTTAATGTGTCTAGTGTACCTATGAAGTTGTACGAGACTACTACTGATTTAGTATGTCATGCACAAAAACATCATGAAAGCTAGAGAGGTCCAACGAATCCCTATGGAAGGAAGTTGTGGACTTAAGATAAAAGGCTCAAAGGGAGGAGGATACAATTAGAGATCTCTAAGATTGTAAGGCCTTTATGGAAGTCTAAGTGGATAACTCAGAGGAATTATGGACTAAGAAGATCACATGGACCCACTACTAGCATGTTGTTTAGGACAAAGTAGCAGTCCTATGAGAGATGGAAGAACAATGTATGTAGATGGACCTCATCTTCCAAAAGATTAAGAACTGGAAGGATCACTACACTTGGGTTCTAGAGTGGGGCAAGATACAAAAGGTCAACAAGTGATAGTATAAGGCTAATCGTGGGGCTTGCCTAAAGTGGATCAATGAGGAGTCACTTCAATGGCATAAGAGGGAGCTATTCATTTAGGGGATCCAGGTGAAGATTTCTTATTAACTTTTTGAAAGTAATCTCAAGGTGGAGCAATTACCTACTCTTCAGATTACCACTATTGCAGGTGAGACCTCTATAGCTACTGCTACCCATGAGCCTCCTAATTGGAATCCTATATATAGGATCAACATTCTTTTTGGTGTTGATCTTGGGGATGTTGACTAGGTCAACATGATGGAGGGGTAGATTCTCCATTGGTTGGAGGAAGGCCTTTCCCATCTACCCCTAGAAGTAATGGAGCTAGAATCTCCATAGGTTTGATATATTTTATGTTTTAGTCTTTGTTTTAAGTCATGATTTTGGATATGAGTTACTAACTGGCTATATGTTGTTGCATTTTAGGCCTTAGGAGACATTGGTGACCCCAGCAATAAGAGTGGGAATGATCCACCACTTCCTACTCTAGATGCCACTTAGTAGCCTCCTTTAGTTTAGCTTGTTGGCTATTTGTTTTTGTTTTTATGTTGATTGCTCTGGTTAGCCAAGACTATGTTATGGATGGTTGTTATTCTTTGATATTTTGGCTACACATTGTGGCCATGGCTATGTATGTTATGGACATTTTAACTTTAAATTTAAATTTTGATTTTATTTTTGGTGATATGCATCTATAGTAGTAGTAAACATTGAAAATGCTTATGTTGATGTTTTTTGGTTATAACATTTAATCAATGCTAAAAAAAAGAGATATAATAATAAAAGGGACGTTTGCTAGTTTTAGGCCATCGTGGGCATAGGTTATATTGTTTTGCTAGTTTAATGCCATGGTAGGCCATATCACTAGTTTAGAGGCTTAGTGGACTATAATGCCAATTTAACATCTTAGCAGATGTAGTGCCAATTTAACATCTTAGTAGATGTAGTGCTAATTTAACATCTTAGTAGATGTAATGCTAGTTTAACATCTTAGCGAATGTGATGCAAAAGAGACGTATATTTATAAGGATTTTTCAATCATAAGAAAGCTTATGATAAATAGGCAAAAATTAAAACAAACTTAGGCTACATGCATAGGCTATGTGCATAAAATGATAAAGATATAATAAACTACAAAAGAAAAGTAAGGCTACTTGGCTATCGATGCATTTAGTCATAGGGACATGGGAAGGTTAAGGTGAACTTCACTTATGCAAATTCTTCCTAATCTTTGCAAGATTAGGAAGTGAGTAAGGCCTACTCTACATAATCTTGTATTCACCATCCCCTTCTCTTACAATGTTAAAGGAAGTTCATCCCATAATGTATCCCATTTCCTATCATTGTCATCATTGGTTGTCTTGGGTTTTTGCTCTTCATGGCTAAGAGCTTCTTCTTGAAGCTCCACTTTAGATCTTTGTTCTATGTCTACATTGTTGACAACTAGGGAAACCACATTATCATCATGAATGATGATTTCACCTCCCTCATAAGGAAGCTAAATTTCTTAATGGATGGGCAAGGACACAACTCATAACTAAGCCAACCAAGGTCTTCCTAGGATCAAGTTCAACCCTGGTGTCTCTTCCACCACCAAGAAGTTGGCAATTTTAGGGAATCATTCTCCACCTACAAAATCCAAGAAGATAAATCCCTTGATGGCAACTCTTAATCCATTGAAGGACTTAAGAGTTGTGATGGTTGTAGGTTGCACTTTCTTAGTTAAGCCCAAGTGTTTAACGATGGTGCATGGGATGATGTTGGTTGCAGCTCCATCATCAACATGCACCCATTGTATTTTAAATTGTCCTATGTATATGGTTATGAATAAAGGGGCTATAGTTACTTCATCATTCTAGGGATTAACATTAATTTTGTTATTGTGAAATGTTAAGGGCACTGACTTCTCCTCCCCTTGTGTGGGAGGAATCATCACTACATGGAAAGCTTCCTCGTTAGTAGGAATATCCTCACTCATGGGTATGGAGGATAACATTTTGACTAGCACCTCACGATGTGTGGTAGAAGTCATGATAAAGTCATACAAGCTTAGGATTATGTTTTTCTGCTTGAGGGATTACTTGAGTTGGTCCATTGCACTAAGGAAGTTTTTGTTGTTGGCTATGGACTTGTCACCCTAGTTGTGCTTTACTTCCTCCATGCGTCACAAAATATAAACTTTGACTTTAGGCTTTGGCTGGTATGGCTCTTCGTTGTTGTCTTGGTTGTGAGCTTTGGTGTCCTCTTGGGGCTTGTTGATTGAAGGGGATGGACTATAGGAGGCCATGGGTATATCTAAAATTGGAGTGGGCTTGATGGAACCACTTCCTTTCATACCTTCATATGCTTATCTCCCTTATTGTCAGGCTTTTGCTTATGCTTTTTCCTTTGTTTGGTTGAATTTGTTTGGTTGTTAGTCATTAGCTATAAGGAAGAGGTAGTAGCATTGGCTACCATAGGGGGTGTTGTTGTGTAGTTGGTTGGGCTATGGTTGTTTGGGTTGTATTGGGTTGGGAGATCTTGATGACAAAAGGTTTTCTCAATGACATTTGTGATGGTACTCTCATAACAAAGGGAGATCTTGAGCTATGGGAAGCTAAAGAACCCTTTTCATTGTGGAGGGATACTTGAATCATGAATGGTTCTCTTGTATATTGAATGCTAAAATAACATAGGGGCTATCATTAGCATTCAAAAAGTCTTTGTAGACCTGCATCAACTAGTTTTGTGGTTGAACTGGGTTAGAAGCATCTAACACTAGTTCTTCCCTATCTATCATCCTTTGCAGGTCAACCTTCAACACAATGTAGAAGTTTGTATCATGACTAGGTAGTTGATGATAATGGCAAGAGTGGTCTATTTTGAAGTATCTAGGAAACTAGGGATCATCCTTTGTTACCTGAGTAAGATCTTTGTCTATTTTGCATAGTCACTTGTGTTTCTTTCAAGCAGCTTTGGTCATTTGTTTGTGTTGCATGCATCCACTTCTTAATAGTTGGTCAAGAAACTTGGATGATTTTAATGGAAATGTAGTGTATTTAGACATATCCTTCCTTTCAAAGTTAGGTCTATTTTTTGTCAATGTAGTGATCCCAGAAGTTGATGGTTGGTTATTGTAGTCATTGGTGGGGGACTTGGGCTAATTGACCTTTAGCCCTTGCTTCATGGTCTTTGTTTTCTTGGTTACAGTTGCTATGGTAGTGTTGTTTTGTTTGCTCTTTTCTTTGTCTCTTTAAGTATGTTGATTTTTATATGTTATATAGGTCATATCATGATTAGCCTCTACAACATCCTCTATATTTTTAGTTTTTGAAAACACTTGGCTAAGAGACCTTGGATCAAGGTAGTAGAGTTTAGACTTGATGAAGTCATTAACTACTCCCTTGAATATGGCTAATAAGTGGGCTTTTGCTATGGACTCTGGTATTTCATTTAGTAGTTCATTTCACTACTGAATGAATTTCTGTATGGGTTCTAAGGGCCTTTGCTTGACCTTCATGAGTTGGTCAAGCATTGTATTAGGCTTCAAGTTATACTTGAAGTGGTTGACAAACTGGGCTACTAAGTCCTCCAAAGAGGTTATAGACCCTCTAGGAAATGCATGATACCAATCAAGTGCTTTCTCAGTTAAATACCTAGAGAAAATCCTCATGATGGTATGAGGCCATGGATACAAAAGTAAACATTCAGATCGAAAGTTAATAAGGTGAGCATTAAGGTTACTTTGTTATATTTGCTAAATTAGGGAATGGAGACACTAGGAGGAAGTGTCAAGGGTGGGACTATAGGACTTATGGGATCATCCTTATAGAATTCCATAATATTGACAGTTTGTGTAGTAGAGGCTTTAATCCTCTTCAACTCCTTTGTTAGGCCTTGGATCATTTGGAAGCCTTGATCTAAGCCTTGTGGTGGCCCCATAGGTTGCAAGGTTTGTGCATAAGGTTATGCGATTTGTTGTAAGACTTGTGGCCTTGTTATGGATTGCATGGCAAAAGGAAGAGGTTGCATTATGTTTGTGGCTTGTAGACCAAATAAAGAAAAAGATGTTTATGTCAATGCTTGAGGCACAAATGGGACAAATGAGGTGTATGACCCCTGTGTTGTTTATGGTCTCATGGTTGACCCTACATGAGTAGTTAATAGATTTGTGGTGGTAAAACCCACCATTAATGGTTTTATATATCAAGATTGTATTGTAAATGACATTGATGTGCTATAGTTGGTTGTTTGTGGCATTGGCTAAGTGTGATGTATGGGTATAACTAGTGTGGGATCTGTCATAGTAGGGTAGGAAGGAGTGGAAGATGGTGACACCATGCCCATGGTGAAAATAAAAGAATTAAAGGAAGGTGCTGTGACTTTGGGAAATGTTTGTTGGAATAGTCCTCCTAGGATGTAGGATGTTTTCATGCTTAGATTCTTTCTTAAATTCATCCTCCTCTTCCTATTGTTCCTCAAAGCTAGGCTTGTCATCTTTCTCTTCCATGGTAATAAATTGGGGTAGGACTCTATAATAGATGTTGTTTAGGGGAATTTTGCCATATGGGGAAGGAATGTACTCTTTTCCATCCTTGTGTATGAGCTCAAACTCCCTTTTGGCCTCAACTTCAATTCATAGAATTAGCATGCCTACATATATTTTAGCACAAATGAAGTTATAATGATCTTCATTTATGATTGCAAAATCAAGACTCTCCCCTCTAACCCTCAAATATTACCTACACTCAATGATGATAGGGTCTTTGGGATCATACACCCTCATGGTTTGATGGCTATGATCTTTGCTAGTGACGGTGAAGGACAATTTGGTGGATTTTTGGAAATACATGGCTATAGTGCTAAGAATGGATTAAAAATAGGCTATAACTAGTAAAATAGGAGTAAATTCCAATGAATAGAATTCAAAAAATGTTAAAGAAAATGAAAATGACAAAATATGATGTACTTACTATAATTAGTAAGTGGGGGATAAGGGGGTTTTACCCCTTTACCAAAAATGGAATGTTGAAAACATTATTTTCAAGCCTCACCAAAGTTGGCCTTCCAACTGCCTCTACAATAGGCATGGCAAGGGAGAAAGAAGGGGGTGAGATAGTGGAAATCTCACACCTTATTTCAAAATTTGGAGAGAAAGGCCCTGAGGGGGTGTGGTGGGGTGGATGCTCGTATTCATATGGTTGAGCGTAGGGATACCTCACTGCTCATCAAGTGTCATTACAACAACTATGAGGGTATATATATAGAAGGCTATGTACATGTGTGATGTGAAGGTTAAGCCTTGAAATCAAAGTAAAGCAAAGGAACACAAATTTAAAAGTAAATTTGATAAAATTTCAATTAAATAAAATTATATTTATTCAGATAAAAAGGTTCCTTCCATAAAAAAATNATGATGTGTTACACTTATAAGTTTTATATGATCTATATAATCATAAGGTCAAAGGAATTAATAAATAATTATGTTAATATTATTTAATGTGAGATTAATAGATTGAATACAAACATCGTAGTGCTGTAAAAATCATAGAGAAAATGAAATATAACAAAGTGAAAATTTTGGTAAAATAAGAACTTATTTGAGATATAGAATAGGTCCACACTTAGAGCTTATCTTAGATTGTAGTTTACACTTTCATACACTTGTGATTTATTATGAGTATTTATAGGTCCACTGTAATCGTCATGTTGATTTGAAAATACACAACTATTTATTAAACATTAACTAACTAATAATTAACATAGATAATTTACTAAATGTGTACATAGCATCTTAATAGTGACATCACCATGGCAGTGATAATATATAACCATGATGAATATCATATAGATCCTTAGAATGTTGAGCTTGAGAAGCATACCAAATCCTTAAGAACACATGCTTCATAAGGGATTATGGCATTATATGTGAGTGTGAACATTACTCCTATCTCACAAGATATTGTGATACAAATATGCATGTATGGCATTACACTTGTCTCATAAGGGATTGTGTAACATCACTAAACTAAATTAGGTTAGACAATGTTATGAAATAAAGAAAAGATAAGGAAATGTCATATCTAAATAAAAGGGGTTACAAAGTTTAGTGAAAGAAAAAGGCATAAAAGATAATGGAGTGAAATAATTAAAAAAATTCGAGTTTAAAGTGAACACAATAATAATAATAAAAGATAATAATATAATGGAATGATTTGATAAAAATCATAACCATAGAAATAACATAGTGAAGCCTTAATTCTTGTAAAAATAAATACATATAATAACATTTATAATTTTTATTAAATCTTATAGAAAATTAATATCCAAATGAATACATGAACTAAAAATAGAACATAGAACTTCTAACAAATTGGATGGTTGATGTCACAAAGAGATGCAAATGATACTAAGGTGGTGGCATGAACTAATTAACTATGAATTTTGATAGAAACTAATTGAGGAATTTGATGATGACTTTTGATCTTCATTGTGATGCATTTTTGAAAGGTAAGATACAAATCTTGGTTTGAGATAAAATCTGTTAGAATTAATGACAATGATGACATGTGATGATGCACATGTTAACTTAAATTGTTGAACTTATATTAGAAACTTAGTTTGGTAATAAGATAGATTATTGATGGAGAGAAACATGAGCTTTATCAGATATGAATAGTAGCAAGAATAAGATAATTTTTGGAGAAAATTCATAACCAATTCTTTCTTTCAAAAAAGATCATTACAATTATCAATGACTTTGGAATTTAAAGAGAATGACTGATGCCATTCTAAGAGGATTTGAGGTGTTATTTCTCATAGAAAAACATAAGAAAATTAAAGTAAATAAGGATAAATTGGGGTAAAAAAGAGTACATTTGTCCATGAATTCATGAATTTTTAAAAAATATATTGGACTTTGATAAAGTGAAAAATAAGAAAATTTTGTCTTTGAATCTTTGTCTTCTTATTGGAAATGATGAAGCATTGTGTACTAGATCTAACAATTCCTTCTTTGGTGCACAATGCATACTTCTTCTTCTTTTGCTATTGTCTTCTTGATGTTTATATTATAGCAAAGATGCTCATGCCTGTACTGAAGAAGAGGCTTAGTGAGTAAGTCTAATAATTGTTCATTAGTATACATGTGCATTGGTATGATATTTCCAATATTTACTTCTTGTTTAATGTAGTATTTTATATCTATATTCTTTGATTTTTTATGAAGGACATATTCATCTAAGAGTTGTATGGTTGAGGTATTATCATAATAGAGATTGATGAAAAGATTTACATGAAATCCAAGATGTATCATGAGCTTCTTTAACCACATAATGTGTTGAGTGCATTTTTCCATAGTAATAAATTCTACTTTATAAGTTGAAATACTAATTGATATTTAATTCTTTAATTTCTAATATATCACCTTCTTTCCATGAAAAATTATTTCTCCTAATGTAGATTTTCTATCTTTTTGATCTCCTTCCTAATCAACATTCCTTTTACATATCTAAGTATGTGGATAAGGGAATTAAAAAGAGATAGTCTTGGTCCTTGTATATATCTAGATAAGAGAGAGGTGGCAAATTATAGGTTTGGTCTTGGATGAAAAAGAAACCTTAGTGCTCCAATCATGCTTCTATATAATGCAACAACTACTAGAGTTGTGTGATCCTTGTGTTTTAGTTTTAGATTGTGCTTAAGAGAAGATTTGATGATTTTTACCTTGATTTTGTATTTTTCTAGAATGGAGGCGCCACCTTTAGCTTACTTAACCTTAATTCACTTATCTTAATTAACTTGCATTCCTACAAAATATCTTAGTCCATGTAGATCTTTCATTTCAAATTCATTCTTTATGTTTGCATTAAAGTGTTCTATTAGGCTATTATTTATGATTGTAAAGATAAGATCATCAACATTGAAAGAGATTATGATAAAAGATCTTTTCTTATGCTTATAATACAATGTTGATTCAAACATGCAAGATGAGTATCCTTTCTTGAGTAAGTATGCATTGATCCTATGGAACCAAGAACTAGGAGCTTGTTTTAAACCATATAGGGCTTTCTTTAATTTACATACTTATTTTTTCATTTTCTTTGATGAAATATCCTTTTGGTTGATAGATGATGAGTCCCAGTTCGGTTGGTTGCGTTGATGAGGCCTCGTTGACTATGCCTCATTGACGAGGCCTAGTCGATGCATCATATCCTATGTCGACGAGGCCCCCATCAACACAGTGTTTGTTTTTCAATATAAATATGCATCTACCAGTCACATTTATGGCAACAGATATTTTTTAGCAGTGAAGCTTTTGTAGTTTATTTGTTTGAGAGTTAGAATTTTCCTCCTGAGTGGCCATGGTAGGAGTCATTGAGTGTACAGGTCTTTATTAGAGCATTATTGTACCTGAGCACGACAGTGTGTGTGGAAATAAAGATAAGCTTTTTAATAAACCTTGTAACACTTTGAATAGATTAAATATTTTTTTATGCATTTAATGCTTTTAGTTATTTATTTAATGCTTTCAATTATTTATTAAATGTTTCTAGTAATTACGTTAATGAAGTGATTAAGCAAGATAGATTAAACACATAAGTACAACCACTTGGTATGCCTAGTAGCATAGCACTTGGTTGCCTAGTAGCAAATACATGGGTTCAGAATGTGTATGGGAAGTGGGACCAGATGCTTCTGTTAGGACTAGTTGGACATTCTTTACTTAGTTAAATCAAATTAGTTAGTCCAACTACTTTATTTCTCTTTAAGCACCAAAACAATAAAAATAAAAAAGGATAAAAATTAGATGCCTCAATTACACTTAACCATACCAGTGTTCATCACAAGTGTAATTGGGAAGACAATAATTGACCTTAAGGCAAGATTCACTTCCTAGAAGACTAGTGCACCAAAAATGATAAAGTCCATGGAATTTGACTAGATCACACGTGAACGCTTTGTGATTTGTATGGTTAGGTGTAGGGGTACCTTGCTGCTCATCACTGGCATTGTTGCTGGGAACTTTATTTGTTGAAATGTGAACTATTTAGGTTTAAGTAAATACCATTAATATCACTGTATGAACCTCAAGCTCAATATCATTCTCGCTATACATATATTTATAAAAGTACATTGATAATTTTATTTTGTTTTGCAAAATGTCTTCTTCTTCTCACAAGCATGAAGATGTCAAACTACTGGTCCCACAAGAGTGCAAAGTGGTATATACTCATCCAAATGATTATGTACTAGACTTCACCTTCATCCTACATCAAGATGAACAACTGTGATGGTGTGATATGGAGGGAAACATCATCTTTTCCCCTGATCGATCTATACCTAGGATGCTACTTAAAACTCTTAAGAAGTTGGGCATCTCAAATCTTCATGAAGAATACATTGTGGATGGAAATGACACTCAAAATTATTGTTCCATTGAAACACAATGCAAGTGAGATCAATGTCAAGAGAAGCTCCATGAGGCTACAAAGGGAAAACATTACACTAATTCCTTATTCCTACTAAATCAAGATGACAATGAGAATCCTCCCTTTGAAGGTTCTTAACATGAAGATACTCCACCCCCTATTATTAATGACGAGGATGTGAACTTGAACCTATGATCCACTATTCATAAACTTGGTTTAGGAAAAAGTAACAACCAAGGTAGGGACTTCGGCAAGCATCACAATGGTAAAGGATCTAAGGATAATAGTTGTACTAAGCGAAAAAGTGGTGGTGGACATTGTGGTGGCGATGGAGATCCATCTTCCTCTTCATCCTCTTCATTTGATTCTTAACATTCCTCTTCATCTAACAGTTCTCATAGAAGCTACTATCGAAATAATCGTGATGAAGGTGATCAATGAGACAACAATGATTGTGAAGGCCACCAAGGTCGAAGGGATGGCCAGAACCATCATCAATGTCATTGATGTAGTGATGATGATGAACCTCTATTAGTGACTCAAAGTATGCTTAACATTGTAGAGGCAATTAAAACTCCAACTAGGCATATGAAAGATAGCAGGATTCAGCTTGTAGACATGAATAATATCCCAAGATTTGAGTGGGGATGCAATTTTGATTCACAAACACATCTACAAGCTTTCCATGATGCCTATGCCTTACAAAACATATAAAATGAATGGTAGAAAATCAAGCTTTTCTCTAGGACACTCATCAAGGAAGCTGAAAGCTAGTACTGATCCTTGAAGCTGGAATCTATCCGTAGATGGAGTACCATGTTAGAGCTATTTAATGATAAATATCAAACATACTTTAGAGTGACTAATCTAAGAAGGTAAATACAAGGCTAGAAAAAGGGAATACATGAACCCTTGGATATTTCCATGGGTAGATACTATTCACTCTTACACCGATGCCTTGGCCATGGTTATTCTCAGAGGGAACAACTTCACCACAACATATATGGGCTTAGAGCAGAAACTAGAAGAACCCTTGGGGTGTATGCCCAAGGAAGATTGTCTAAACTGAGAGCTCATCAGATCCAAAGGCTAATTGAGCAGGTAGCAAAAGAAGAAGGTGAGTTATGAAAAAGGGAAAGTACAAAAGAGTATAATAGGGATCCTTCCATTAGAAAATAGGAGGTCTGACTTTGTGACGAGGAGGAGTCACTGCTTGATGAAGTGGTGAATAGGAAAATCTTGCTCATCCAAAAATCTATTTTTGATATTTTGGCCAAGGTTGATAATTATGGGACTCTTTGGATAAAAAAATTCAAATCNATATTTTGGCCAAGGTTGATAATTATGGGACTCTTTGGATAAAAAACTTCAAATCACTATGAAGATCACTAAAGAATCCAAAGAGCAAAATAGTGATCATAACTACAGAAGGTGAAAAGATGTTGAATGTGCCTACCAAAGAGATAAGGGCAAAGCTACTGCCGTAGAAGAAGTTATGGAAACCAACTCTGATGATGGAATTGATTGTGACATATATTAATATGAACATCCAAAGGGTTGTTATCCTATGGTGTCACACTTACAAGAGTTTGGGATGTATGCATTAAATCCTCAACTAGCACGTAGGCAAGCACCTAGATGATTATCTTACCCTCAAGGAAATCCAAGGTAGTTCCACTAGCAACAACAAGCTTACTACCCAAGTGGAGCTCCTCCAAAACCTTATGAACAATACCAATAGTGGTGCCAAGCACAATCATGGAGAATGCCACTACCAAGGCAATAGTATCCTTATAGGAAACCAAATCCATACGAGTACTATGTTCAGCAATCCATCTCTCTAAGAAGTTCTTCAAGTCATACCTCATTTTACTATCACTATTACCCTCCAAAGTGCCATCAAACACATTCATCATCTACTCAAGGCAAAAACCCATATCCATACCATCCTCCACATTTGTCTACACACACACCTTTGCTTTCAACCCAGTCACCTCTTGCTCCATCCATGTAGGATGAAATTCCTTCACAGCCACAACAATGAAATGCTACAAGGGTTGTACATTCACAATTAGCTTTCCAACTAAGGGGTTTAGATAATTGATCTAGAAAAAGATCCTTCTTTTGACCCAGTAGTCCCCTCCAACCCTCACAACCTAGTCCAGTTGATTGTCTTGCAGCTCCAACACCCTCATCTTCTACATCAAATACCTTTGAGTGCCCTTCAAACCAAGTGCCACCTCAGATTCACACTATGATGCTAACTCATGTTGTTTCTAACTGGATCAAGGATGGTAATCTTCCCATGAAAAGATCTGACCCAGAAAGTCCACTTATTTACTTCAGATCATTGGACATGAGCCATGCAAGGCTCTTCTAGACTCTAGTTTTGGAGTTAATCTAATCTCTCATGACATGTACAAGGCCTAGAACCTACCACCTCTCAAGAAGAGTAACATTTGTCATGAGAAAATTGAACAAATCATCCCTCTAGGATTACTATCCCTCCAGGATTGGTAGATCAGTCAATTACTATCCCTCTAGGATTAGTAGAGGACATTGTGACCATAGTTTGTTGGTGGTCCTATCTTGTTGATTTTTTGGTGATCAAGGTTGAAAACTACAAAAGTGACTTCTCCATCATTATAGGAAGAGCTTGGTTAAGCATGATTGATGCATGTATGGACATAAGGGACCTATCTCTAGAAAAATCTAAAGAAAATGAATTGGGCAAGATAGAGAAGAAGTGTATTCCATGCATTGCATACAACAATAATGGGTGCAATTGCATGCAAAAGATTTGGTCCATCAAAAGTACATACATTAAAGCATGAAATTAGTGTACACAAGAAATTAATATTTAAAGGTGTCTGTATGTAGTAGCCACAAAACAAGAGGACACCCAGTGGCTGATAGCCAACTTAGATAGCAACACATTATGCATGGAACCAACTAAGAGCCTAAGATGTGCTTATGTTGAAGGCATGGATAAAATTGAATAAGTTCATTTCCAACTCTCAAATGAGGATGATGATACCTATTGGGAAGAGTTGGAAATCCTTGATAACTTCAAGCAAAAGCCACTAGAGCTAAAAACCTTACCAGCTGGTATGGAATATGCATTTTTAAATAATGGTAAACTAGTCATAATTAATGTCAAACTTGCCCTTGAACAAAAAGAAAAGTTATTAAATGTAGTTAAAAAATGGTCAATAGCCTTTGCATGGTCGTATCTTGAGCTAACTAGAATTGATCTAAGGATATGCTAGTACTACATTTACACTGACCTATCCATGAAGCCTAGAAGGTAGCTACAAAGGTAGTTGAATCCCAAATTGAAGCAAATCATCAAAGAGAAAATTGAACAACTAATCAAGGTGGGGTTCTTCTATCCCATCATAGATAGTAAGTGGGTTAACCCACTCGTGATTGTGCCAAAGAAGGATGAAAAATGGTGATTCTACATAGACTTCAAGCTATTGAATATGGTAGCATTTAAAGATCATTTTCCTTTGTCATTTTTGAATCAAGTATTGGACACCATATCTAGGCATTGTTATTATAGCTTATTGGATGGTTATAGTGGTTATAACTAAATCCAAATTGTGCTAGAAGATCAGGCCAAGATAACATTCACGAGTCCTTAGGGAATTTTGCATATTGTAAGATGCCATTTGGTCTATGCAATGCCCTTATAACATTTCAATGCTTGGTCCTTAGTATCTTCCAATAGAAGATCAGTAGTGGTGTAGAAGTATTCATGGATGACTTTTCCACCCATGGAGCTATGTTTGAGCAATCCTGGGACCACCTTGAGCAAGTATTGAAGAGATGTGTTGAAACAAACCTACAGCTCAACTAGAAAAAGAGCCATCTCATGGTCCAAGAAGGCATTGTGCTAGGGCACCGAATTTTGCCAAAAGGAATTAAGGTAGACCTAGAAAAGATAAGGGTCATCCAAGGAATATCACACCAACTAGAGACAGTTAAAGATGTTTGGTCATTCCTTGGACACATTGGTTATTACCGACGATTCATAGAGAATTTTCTCTAAGATCACAAAACCATTGGTAGAGCTTACAAAAAAAGATGCACCTTTCACTTGGATCAAGGAATGTGAACATGAATTCCAACATTTAAAGAAGAAAATCATAAAAAAACCAATCCTATGAGCACCAGACTGGTCCAAACCTTTCCACATCATGATGGACGCATCTAACTATTCCTTGGGAGTAGTGCTCATGTAGATGGATGATACGAAGCATTCATACTACATCCACTATGTGAGTTGAAGCATTGTGGGAGAAAAATTAAATTACATCATCATAGAAAAAGAACTAATGGTTGTGGTGTATGCTTTGGAAAAGTTCAAGCACTATGTGCTTGACTACAAGGTATTTGTGCACAAGGACCATAGTGTAATCCACTTTCTCATGAACAAGCCAATGGTGAGCCCTCGTGTCATACAGTGGCTCATGATCTTGCAAGAATTTGATCTCACAATGATAGATCAAAAAGGAACTAAGAATGTGATTGCTAACCACCTCTCTCACTTAAGATGGGATGATAAAGAGGAGGAGAGCCCACTCTCTGATCAATTTCTAGATGAACTCCTCTTTATAGGAGCAATAAATGAACAATAGAAACAACATGGTATAATGGCATCCTCACTTATCTTCTCACTCAGGAAATGCCACAAGATTTTGACTTTAGATAGAAGCAACAATTTCTTCATCAGGCCAAATATTTCATGGAAATAAATAGACACCTCTACGAGGTGTGTGCCAATGGCTTGATTCGTTGGTATGTCCTTGACAAAGATCAATTGTGCATTCTCCAAGATGCTCACGAAGGGCCTTGTGAAGGCCATTATGTAGGGAGATGCATGGCCATAAAAATACTAATGGCAGGATACTATTGGCCTACAATCTTTGGGGTTTCCCACCAATTTATCAAATCTTGTGAACATTATCAATGAGATGAGGGAATGACCACTGACATGGAAGGTCCTCAACAGTGGATCCAACCATTGGAACATTTTGATATATCGGGCATTGACTTCATGGGGCCCATCACACCCATGTCTAATGAGAAGGCATATATTCTCATAGTAGTTGACTATTGCACAAAATGGGTAGAGGCAATAGCTATTACTGATTGTACAGTGTCCATTGCTACTAGATTTATACAATAAAATATTATAAATAGGTTTGGGATGCCACATTCACTAATTTTTTATTATGGAACTCATTTCATAGGTGCCACTTTTAGAAATTTAATGCAATTCTTGGGGCTTGAACATAAATTGACAACACCCTACCATCCCCAAGCCAATGGTCAAGCAGAGGTAACCAACTGGGAGATCACAAAAGTACTAATGTGGACCATTAGCAAATATAGGAAAGATTGGAGTGAAAAACTTAATGATGTCCTCTAGGCTTATCATTTAACATGAAAACTTCCTATTGGCTATTTTCTCTATGAGTTGGTGTACGGAAAACTTCCAACACTCTTGATCCAATTTGAGCTTCGTACACTCTCAACAACCAGTGATTTGAATCTTAACCTTAGTCTAGCACAAAAAGAAAGATTAATCACCCTAAACATGCTAGATGAAAATTGATTAGTGGTCTTATCTTTGAATGAGGTGCACAAGGCATTTAGCAAGCAATGTCATGATCTTAGAATTAGAAAAGTAAAACTTCAACCAAGAGATAAGGTCCTATACTAGAACCTTGCATATGTACCCCAAAAGGAAAAATTTCAAACATTGTGGAAGGGACCTTATATAAATGATCAAACCTTTCCCTTTGGGGCCATGTTGATTTACAAACATGAAACCCCAAATAAAAAGTAGTTGGTTAACATCCAACAAGTAAAACCTTTCCCTGAACCAAGAGAGGCTAGTGCAACTACCACCTTGATGGATGGACAACCACATTCCATTTTTTGGATCTCCTCCTTCAAACTCAATCATGGGGGAGATGCCCATCCATGCTAACAATCCATATTTCTTCTTAGGTTTTTTACTTTTTTTTTTCATGTTTTTGATTTTACAAGTTATTTATTTTACAAATTTTTGGATTTTCAAATTTTTCTAATTTTACACCATCATTAGTACCTTTGAGCCTCTTTTGATTATTTTACACTTTATTATATATTTTACGTTGTTTGGTTTTGTTTTATTCAAGTGTGATATCTCCTAATTTTTGCTAATAAAATTACTTTATTGTCATAGGACATAGTGCTGTTGTTGTTGTTTACTAATAATGGACTGAGCTTAATGTTGTGATTGTTGATGTCTGGTTTCTATTTTTGAATTTTGATGTTTGATGAATTTGACATGGTTTATTTTTCATGGAATAGGTAGTGAGTCCACATCATCCGCCCATCTGATAAACTCTATGATTTTCCTTATTCTAGGAATTAGGAAGGATTCAAAGGTTTATAAAGGGTGTGAGTTCAAGGGCACTCAATACTCTTTGTACTCTTCTAATTGCTTGAGTGCTTGAGTCTTTTTCATGGAATTCTTACTATTTCATTCCAACTATTGATAGGAAGTCAAATAAAGTCTTTGCATGGTGTGGTTCCCATCCAAAAAGAAAAAAAAAACCACACAACAAAAACAATGAAAGTGGATGGTTTTGGTCTGGTTTAAGGATGGATCTTCCCAGGTCATTTTAAAAACAATTCCACAAGGGACTTCTTATGAATTCAATTCATAACTCCATTCCACCTTCTCTATCATCCATCTGTGCTACCATAACTCACCTCACTACCAGGTTCTATGTTATGCTTTATGTCTTAGTTTGATGTGTTTGAATCCTTGGATAGATTATTTTTGGCTGGTTCTTAGCTTTTCATGATCATTAATCAATTGTGGGGCCCATAGACTCCTTAGTTGAGGTATGCAAGGGAAACAAGGGCATGAGCTTGCTATGGGAAGGACCCACTTGCATAGCTCTTGGCTTGATTAGTTAAGGTTCCTTATCTTTGACATTACCACAATCTTATCTTTTACATATTCCAATGTGTATTCTACTCAATGCTCCTTAACCATTTATTTTGTTCATCCCTTGAATCAAATTTTCTCCATTTTTTTAAATTTATGAGCTTCAATGCCCTCTTCTCATGTTTTCATACTATTTTTGGCCTTTTGAGCTTTCATTTGACCCCAATCTCATTCAAAAATTCTTTGCATATTGCAAGTTTGACCAAATTCAATGATCGTCTATGGTGGTCAATAGCTACATCAACAAAGCCTTGTTGACGTAGCCAATGCTTACATCCTATATATGTTGTCGTGAACCTAGTAATTTTTGACATTTGCCTCATAACACATGGGGAGTTTTTGCAATTTTTCAGAGCCCATAACTTCCCAACCATTTTTCCAAATCACTCTATTTTTTGATCCTACACTTACTAAAGGTAAGCTCTTTATCATGGGGGCTACAAACCTTAAGGTTTCTAATGAAAAATTGATGAACGTTTTTGGAAATTTTCCTAACTCCCCCAAAGGGTTAATAGCCTTAACAACATATAAACATCAACTTTTTTTTGATAGTTAACCCTTTCAACAACCTTTGGCATGATTTATTAACAATACCACATGAATAAAATGATAATTGGAATAATTAAATCAACCATAATCACAACTTAGCCAAAGTGTAACTATCCTTAAGAGATAAAGGTACCCCAATTTCTTTAAGTTACACAATGATGTTAACCCATGGTCTCATTGTGATTACAGATGGTACTAAAATAGGAAATTCCCACAAGAAGGAGAACCCTCTCACCCAAGGGAGAAGCAGCCAAGAGCTAAAAGGGGCCAATAAGAACAAGCTCAAGAATCGTCAGAGGTAACCCATGCAATAGGACCTCTTCAAGAGGAGCCCAAAGTGAAATATACTTAATAGATTCCAGAAGAAGAACTTCCCATAGAGCAATCATAGCGAGGAGAAGTGCCTAGACTCATGCCAAGACTTGAAGTCACTTTGACTCAAGCCTACCTTGACATTATCAGGTCCCAAGAAATTCAACGATTAGTTTTTTAGGAAATCAACTTTAGACCATTCTTAGATAAAGCTGTAGCAGATGTCAAGACTCAACTACAAACCTCTTCCATGTGGCCAATGATTACATCTAGTGGGAAGTGGTACATGGGAGAGACATATCTCTTTTGGAATAATACAAGGCTGGGGTCCACTATCAAGATCAAGGACACTCAAGTGTCCTACTTGGACAAAGCTATTGTGTAGGCACTGGGGTTGCCTAACACTAGGAAATAGTTGGTAGAACTATCCATGAAATATGATCTTGAGGCCAAGAAGGAGTGGACTCAGTGGTGTTGTGGGGTTAATTGTAAGGAGTATGGTGCACTCACACCTATGGAGAAAATCTATTTCAAAATTGCAACCTATCACCTCAATCCAACGATGAGGCCAAGCAAGGTGACCACTTTATCCACCCAAGCATGTGTCACTCTAAGTAGGAAATTTTCTGTCAACCTTCCACAACTCATCTATTTAAAGATTGAGAAGTGCTTCAAGGAAAATGAACGTGGATGGAAAACCTTGTCCTTTCTGTGCCTCATCTAAAAACTTTGCAAAAGGGAAAGTATTATCCACTACTCCAATGATATAATCAGGCATACTCCTTTGGCCTTATGGTTTGAGATCATGAAAGACAAGATGCCAATGAAGACCCAAGAAGAGGAGTAGCCACCATCACCACCCACTCAAGAAATAATGCCGAAGGCCCACATAGCCAATGAGTGCTTATGCAAAATTTGAGAACAACTCTTGAGTGAGCAAGAGCAATGTGCAAAAATGAGTGGGGTGAATCCATTTGTTATAATGACTAGCAATGAGTCACCTTAATGAGGTGGCTCAAATAGTTAGCCAAATGGAGAGGGGTGGATTAATTTTCTCTATCAACAAATGCAATTGCCTATGAGGTCAGATCCCAATGCTTAGGAGGTGAGCGTATCACTATCTAAACACCATTTATTCCTAGAAATCTCTGGGAATGCTGCCACTTTCTTGATGCATTTTGAGGAAGGAAAAGGGACAACTATCTTGGTGATGTAGCACCAAGGGTAGGAAATGCTAGTTTAAGTGATTACTAACCATGTCACTAAAGCACTTAATGCACTTGCGACATCTGTACTAGATATATCTACACTTCAAGACATGCAGATATTGGTAGGCACAGTTTGTGGAAAGTTGAATGCTGCCTAGCATGAAGAATTATTGGATTGATTGGTGAGGACTAGGTAACCGATTTTGGATATCTTTAATTTTCTAAAAGACATCACTACAATCTAGTTGGAGCTACTAAATGCAAGGGGAAAATGCCTCTTTTTGAAGGGGTAACTCAAAATAGCTCAAGAATAAAATCAACACTTGGCCATGGAGGTTGCTGAACTACATGCCCCAACTTGCTAATCCTGTGATCCTTAGCCCAACAATAACTAGAGATGAATCTTTTAAAAAGCTTCAGGAATGATTTTATAAGGCTGAGGAGGAGGCAGTAATTACCATCTTTAACCAGTCCATAGTTCAAGTAAAAACGTATTCAATCCAGAAGGACTTGGCTTAGATGCGTCAAGAGAATGAGACTTTGATTGCACAGAATCATCACTTGCACAATGTTGATGCCAAGAAGTTAAAAATGTAAGAATTTATTCATCAATAGTTGGAGTAGCTTGCTAGGGTGAACAATGAGTTGAGGAGATTGGTTGTAGAGAATCAGAACCTATTAATGAAGGAAGTTCATGCCTTTCACCAGAAGTCTACCATCAAGATTGCTGCCTAGAAGAATAAGGCCCTCAAGTTTGAAAAAGTGAAGAATCACTATAGAGACTAGGTTGGCTTGCAGAAGAAAGTTAATGAGAAACACATCAAATTGGTGAAGGTGAAAGTAAATGAATCCCTTGAGCAACTCCAACAAGAAAGAGAAGCTTGGTAGCCCATTGCTGATGGGATTGATGCCTACAACGAGGTAGATATTTGACTGAAGGAGTTGCAAATAGAAGAAATGATAGAATACATGGAGATAGCCAACCTCCACTACATGAACCTAGCTATACTAACTACTGGATGACTATGGTCAAAGTTAGAGAAACAAGTGGCTAGCTTGTATTTACTATACAAGGTAGACTTCAAGCACCATAAGAACACCAAGAAGAAGCTAGAAACTACAAACATTGAACTTGAAATTCTCAGAGCACGATTCACAGATCAACAATCAATTGTTAAGAACCTAGTCAAAAGGATGAATGCATACCAAGACCTAAAGGATACAATTAGAGCATTTGAGATAAAACTCAAACAATTCACTACTTGGTTCATCAACATAAAGGAGCTATTTTCAGCAATCCCATGTCCCTAGGATATGCTTGTTCCGACCCACATCAGTGAAGTTACGTTAACGATGCAGGATCCTAGAAGTAAGGAGGAGAAAACAAAAGCACTACTAGATACTTTTTGCCTCTCACTAGAAGTCGTAGCAGTAGTAGGACAACTGCAGCTTCCTGGACCATCGCCCATGCATGAAGCTGGTGAAGGTTCCTCAGAACCTTAGGAGTCACCACCACCTAGGGCCATTTGATCTTCTCCATCACACTTCATGCCATCAAGGAATGTATTATTCAATTTTGAAGAGTAGTGTCATGGTGTTTAATTTTGTATCCTAAACATCATCATTTTTGCAATTTGTTGATCCATACACTTGGGCACTCCATTTTTTGTCAAGTCAGTCAATCTTTTTTTTTTTTTGAGAAAAAGTTAATCAATAATCTCATACCTTCCCAATTTTGTAAAAGAACTTAAGGATGAGTTTTCATTCAATCATGGGGGTATGATTAGTCATAGTTTGGTTGGTTGCATCAATGAGACCTCATCGACTAGGCCTCATTGATAAGGCCTAGTCGACGCATCATATCCTATGTTAACGAGGCCCCATCAATGTAATCTTTGTTTTCAGCTATAAGTATGCACCTACCAATTGCATTTATGGCAACAAAGATTTTGTAGTAGTAAATTTCTTATAGGTTTTTTATTTGAAAGTTAGAATTTTCCTCTTGAGTGCCTATTGCAGGAGTCATTGAGTGTACAAATCTTTATTTGAGCATTAGTGTACTTGAGCATGATAGTGTGTGTGGCAATAAAGATGAGCTTTTTTATAAACCTTGTAGCACTTTGGATAAATTAAATATTTTTTATGCATTTAATGTTTTTAATTAGTTATTTAATGCTTTCAATTATTTATTAAATGTTTCTAGTAATTAAGTTAATGAACCCATTAAGCAAGATAGATTAAACACATAACTATGACCACTTTGAGTGTAACACGTACTCGCTTGCTAATCCTAATAGCGTTATTGCTTGGTATGCCTAGTAGTGTAGCACTTGGTCACTTAGTAGTAGATACATGGGTTCAGGACATGTGCAAAAAGTGGGATAGGATGCTTATGTTAGGATTAGTTAGACATTCATGACTTAGTTAAATCAAATTAGTTAGTCCAACTACTTTATTTCTCTTTAAGCACCAAAATAATAAAAATACAAAATGATAAAAATGAGATGCCTCAACTATACTTAACCATACGAATGTACATCACAAGTGTAATTGGGAAGACAATGATTGACCTTAAGGCAAGATTCACTTCCTAAAAGACTAGTGCACCAGAAAGGATAAAGTCCACAGAATTCAATTGGATCACGTGTGAATGCTTTGTGATTCATATGGTTGGGTGTAGGGGTACCTCATCACTCATCAATAGACATATACTTCTTTATTGATGTTGTAATTTAGGAATGTTGAGTTTACATCCATTTGATGTAGTTTGAGGTTGTGATGTGTAAAAATGGAAATAATTAGTTTAATAGTTTCAAGCCTTGATACTAGAGAGAAAATTTCCTCATAGTTAATATGTTTCTTTTATTTGAAGCCTCTTGCCGCTAGTTTTGCCTTGTGTTTAATGATTTCTCCCTTTTCAATAAATTTGGTTTTGTATAACCATTTGCAATTAATCATATTTTTTCCTTTTGGTTTATTAACTAGTTTCCATGTCTTATTTTTTGTGATGGATTTTTGGATTCTAGAGAGAAAACTGAGTATGCTATGTTGTTGATGACATCTGACCTAGCTGTTCTTCTTTCAAAGTTACTACATAGCATGTTCTCTTATGGTTGTTCTATTTGTACCCTTATTTTGGGATTGGTTTGGACCTCTAATTTTTCATTTTTAGGCTAGGATTATTTTATGTCAAACTTGTCTTCTATGTCCATAACATCTAGAGAAAAATACCATTTGTGCTCTATGGGGTCATATTAAGTGTATCTAGTTGTCTTAGTATCATAGCCTAAAAGAATGCATTTCTTTCCTTTGCGATCCAATTTTTTTGTGAATTGTTTTAGTGTTCTAACATAATAATCACATCCAAAAGTCTCATGTGATTAATATTTGGAAGTTTGTTATAGAAAAGTTCATATAGAGATTTTTCTTCATTGTTGCTGCCAATAATTCTATTAGTGATGTAAATTGCTACATTCATGACCATGCTCCAAAAATTGTCTAGAATTTGGGCACTTAAAATTAAGAATCTCATCATATCTTGTAACATTATTTTTTCTTTCTATGATACAATTTGATTGTGGACTGCATTCATAAGTAGTTTGATACAAAATACCTCATTTTGTGCAAAATTATTCAAAGTCTTTGCCGATGAATTTTTCTCCTCTATTTGATCTGATGGATTTGATTGAGAGGTTTATTATGTTCTTCATGATGATATAGAAATTTTTGAATTTTCTTATTACTTCAAATTTATGATTTAGTTTGTAGGTCCATGTATATCTTGAATAGTCATCCACTATGACAAGAATGTAGTTTGCTTCTCCTGTTGAAGTGATTGACATTGGTCTAATGAGATCCATGTCAAGGATTTCAAGAGGTTTGTCTTTTCTTTGTATAGGAGAGGTGTGAGTATTGCTTGTTTACTTTACTTGGATGAAAATTTCACATTTTTCTTTAGGAGTATCTTTGATTTGAATTCCTATTTCTTTCTTCAACTTTAACATTTTTTCTAGGTCGTTATAAGAAGTATGTCCTAGTCTTTTAGGTTAAGTTTTGGATTCTTCTTCATTTGCTATGAAGTATTGATGCTTAGAGATGATTTGATGAATGTTTTCATCTATTTCATTTTCTAAATTAATAATCTAAATCATGGTTTGATTTTTGTCATGGATGAGGTTACATTTGCAATCAAAGTTATTACAATCCACATAGTAGATTTTGTTTTTATAAGCTTTCATTCTAATAATATCTTCTTTGTTTTATTTTTTAATGATGTAGTAGTCATCTTTGAAGCTATTTTTAAAGCTATTTCTTAGCCATTTGTCATATTGAAATTAATGGATTTGAAAGATTTAGAACATATAATACATCAATGATAGCTATCACGTTGTTGTTAGGTAATCCAACAATGAAATTTCCAACTCCTATATTGAGATAATTACCATCACCTACTTATATCTTGCCAATTCTACTTGGTTTGTACTGTAGAAGATGAGACGTGTAGGATGTCATGTGATTAGAACAATCACTATCTATGATCTAATAATTTTATTTAATCATGTTGTTGGCATTAAAATATTTGAGTTTACATTAATTTTCTTCAAGTTAAGGTTGATGTTGTTACTTCTTCTTGAATCTTATTCTTCTTCCAACATGTTTCTATGATGTGATGTCTTCTTTTATAGAATTTTCATAAACAAATAAAATAGTACATTTTTACATTTCTCTACCCTAGAGAATTCCATCTTCCTTCATGAATCCTTTGATGTTGTTATCTCTTTGAAGGTTCTTTTTCATGTTTTGATTACTTTGGTCTTGAGTATAATTCATATTAAATACTCCTATACCTCGACTTGCTCTAAAAATGTACTCTTTCTTATTATTATCTATTCTCAAACTTTCTAGTGTTCTAATATAGGTAACTAGGTTATCAATGATGAGTTGTTTGACTTTCTTATTTCGTTGAAATTTTATCATTATGTTTTGATATCTAGGATCATTATATAGAGCTACAACAAACTTTTGTATTTGCTAATATTAAGTAAAGCCATATTTAAATTCATTAATGTTTTTTATGATATTATACACCCTCACAAAAAGTCTTTAATGTTGTCATCCCTCTTTATTTCTAATTTATCAAATTGAATTTTGTATAAAAGTTCTTTCTTATGTTTATTTTTAGCATTTCTAAGATAATTTGAGCATAATCTCTCCCATTCTTCATTGGTAGTCTTAATAAGCACAATCTTCCAACTATTTTTTCTAATATATTAAAAATAATGATCATTTTTGCATGTGAGTCTTTTATCTTTTAGTTTTCTTCTTCTAGTAGTTCTTTAATTAAAGGGTCTTCTCTATATTTTTTGTCCCCTTTTGAAGTGATTTTAATAGAAGTTTTACAGGCTTTGTTACTTTCCATACTTCATTTACTTTAAGAAGTCCTTTTATCATTTTCTTCCACAAAATGAAGTCTTGAGTCCCATTGAATATAATGGGACATTTTGCTATTTCTTTATTGCAACTCATGTTATAATAATGTAGAGAATTTTTAAATCTTCTTACCTTTAAAAAAATGAAATAATTTTGAATAAAAAATTAATTTTTATTTTACCATGAGTCAGATATTTCATCACTAGTTGATCATGAGTTATGGTATTCTACCATGAGTTAACCATGGGTTGTGGTATACATATCATGAGTTGATTACAGGTCATGGTCTTTAGAAATTAAGAAATTCTAAAAACTGATATTACCATGAGGATTCCACAAGTTATGGCATATATGAAATTGCGAGAATAAATATTTTAAGGATACCATGATCTAACTATGAGTCATACTAATCCACCATAATAGTTCCATGAGTTGTGGTTAATTTACCTTATTTTTGAAATGGACCATAAGTTGTGATGGATTACCACAAGTTATGGTAAAGTTGTGGTTTATAACCATGAGTTATGGTGAATTCAATGAAAGATAGTAAAAAAATCAAATAAGAGTGGTGGTTTAGTTATGAGATGAAAATTGTATAGACCATGAGTTGAGCTTGAGTCATAATATTATAGAGTAAAAATATAGTGAGTTGTGATGAGGTCATGATGAATAGAAAATTCTTATTTTGATAGATTTCAAAATTAGATTTAAATATGGATTGGATAGTCCATGTTGCCTAGAGGAGTAAGGATACTAAGGTGGTAGCATGAACCAATTAACTATGAATTTTGATGAAAAGTAATTGAGGAATTTAATGATAAATTTTGATCTTTATTGTGATGCTATCTTGAAGGGTAAGATGTAGATCTTGGTTTGTGATGAGCAGAAAGGTACCCCTATGCTCAACCATACAAATTACAAGTGTTCATGTGAAATTTAGTCAAATTTCATAGACCTTAAGTTCCTAAGTACACTGGTTCCAAGACATGAAATCTAATCGTGATGTTCGTTATCTTCTCAACTATGCTTGTGGAACTTAATTGTATGTTTAAGTATAATTGAGGCACATGATTTCTATTATTTTATATTTCATTCTTCTATGATTAACAAGAAGTTGAAACTCAATTTATGAAAAATTTTAACTGATATAATTGCTAATTAATATCTAACTATCCTAACATAAGCATTTGATCCCACTTTCCATGCACATTCTGAACACGTATAATGTTGTTGGGTTACCAAACATTAAGCGTTGTTGGGATTACCAAGTGTCATACGCATGTTCGAAGTAGTTGTACTTATGTGCTTAATTAGCTACTATTTAATGTAGCTAGCCTACTTGAGCTTAATTACTTGGTAGTATTAAATGAAATTGCACAAAACGTTAAATGCATGAACAAAATAATTAAGCTAGCCAAGGTGTTGGAAGGTTTGATTAGAAAGCTCATCTTTGTTCCCACACACATTGTNCAAAATAATTAAGCTAGCCAAGGTGTTGGAAGGTTTGATTAGAAAGCTCATCTTTGTTCCCACACACATTGTTGGAAAATATTCTAACTCTGGAAAAAAGAAACTATAAGAGCTCTACTATGCTATGAAAAAAGCTACTACAAATCGTATGCCCAAGTGCTATATTTATAGGCTGGCATACACCTAGCGATATCGGATATCTGACATCTCTTCTTGGGCCTCAATATCAAGTATCCAATATTGGATATCCAATATTAGAGCTAGGTCAAATACAGTTCATTGTACCCCAACGACTGAATGAAAACTCATCCTCGAGTGAAAAAAAGGAGGAACAAGTTTCTTAAAAAATATTAGAAAGGTATGAGATTATTGACTATCATGCAAATTGACTCAGATAGAATATATAGACCCTAAATTTCCAAGTGTATAGATTTACAATCTTTTACAAAATTGGGTGTTCATGACAATAGAATTGAACAATCTAGACAAAATTGACATCCAACTCCTTTGGCAGTTGAAGAGCAAGGGAGAAGATTCAATGATCATGAAGGATCCTCATCGCATGGTGTTGTTGCTTCTTCCTTTTTGAAGATAATCCCTCTTCTAGTTCATGCTTTCCACTGTAATCACAACAAAATCACAAATTAGTATGCAATGTGTCACGTATAGCTTTTAGGTACCTTGTCTCATCGGTAGCTACACTTGAATAGGTTGTAATTATGTTGGATTGATTTCTTTAATAGTGTTAGTGGGAAGACTAAAAAATAGGGTGAAATGGATAAGAGGATTAAATTATTCACAACAATAAAAAGAGGATTTCACTAAAAATTGTTGCAAAGATGCACACAATTGGATGTCATTGATGGGACACACAAAAGGATTTGATTATGAGAATGTGTAAGGATAAAAAACTTAACTAATACAACCAAAAGGTATGCAAGTGGGTCCTCCCCAAATCAAGCACATGCCCTTTGTTGCCCTTGCATAATCTCAAAATGAGGAGTCCATGGACCCCATGGATGATTAATGGTTATGGAAAGTTAAGTACGAAAATCCAAAAGAAATTACCTAAGAATTTTGACACATCAAACCAAGACATCAAATAAGAACATGAACACTAGTAATGAGGTGAGGCATGGAAAGCATAGATGGATGAGAGAGAAAGTGGAATGGAGTTCTTGATTAAGGTCACATGAAGTCCATTGTAACTTTTGTGGTTAAATGACTTGATAAAATCTATCCTTAGTCTATACCAAAATCAATCACGTTTAGTGACTTTGCATCACCACTCTAAGACTGGTCCACCCCCTTGAGACACAAGAGTGCTTCCACAAAATAACCACTGATCTGTATTTAAGAAGAAAAGATAAGCAGGAAGTGAGAAAGGGCCTTAGTTAGAGGGGACCTTAGGCATGGGTAACATGTATTTCTAGTCCCATAACTAGTGCTTGTAGCCCATTTATTTTGTCTAAGGGATATGCTTTGAATTCCCATCATTTTTTTGGAATGGAAACCACACCATGCAAACACTTATTCAACTCCCTATTATTGATTGACACAGAACAGTAAGAAATCCATGAAAACACACATGCACCCAAGTAAGTAGAAAGATACAAAGAGTACTAAGTTCCCTTGAATTTGCACCCTGTTCAAACCTTTGAATCCTTTCCAAGTTCAAAAACTACCAAGGTCACAAGTTTGTTAAAGTTTTATTAATGAAAAAGGGACATCATACTTCTAGAACAAGGAAAACCATAGAGTTTGTGGATGGGTGGATGTCATGGAATCACTATCTATTTCATGAAAAAGAAACCACATCCTAGTTATCAATAATAAAATTCAAAGCTAGAATCCAAACACCAACAATCAAATAACTGGATACCACATGCCCACATCAAATAAACCACACTGAACCTAGTTGGTAATCAGCCACATTATTATTAAAACTGAATAAGAAAATCACATCAAAATAAATAAAAATATACAAGAAATTGTAAAATATTTAAGAAAAATAAAATGTACTACTGATGTTGTAAAACAAAAATTGGAAAAATTAATAACGTAAAAACAAAACGGTGTAAGATCAAGAATACATAAAATAAAAAGTTGTAAAAATAACTAGATGTAAAACAAAAATATGTAAAAAAAAATATATGAAAAATAAGGAGCTTCTTATATAGTTATCATGGATGGCCATCTTCCCCATGACTAAGTTGAAAGAAGGAGATCTAAAAGATTGAGCATGGTTGTCCATTCGATGAGGTGTTTGTTGCATTGGCTTGATTAGGCTTGTGGAAAGATTTGACTTATTGTGTGTTGACCAGCAACTTCTTATTCAAGCTCTTAGGTTTGTAGATCAACATGGCCCTAGAAGGAAAATTTTCATAAATGATATAAGGTCCTTTCCACAACATATGGAACTTAGTTTATTAAGGTATGTGTATGGGGTTCTAATAGAGGACCTTATCTCCTAGTTGAAATTTGACTTTTCTAATTCTAAGGTCATGGAAATTTTTGTTAAATGCCTTGTGCAACTTGTTAGATGATAGGGCCACTAATTAGTTTTCTTCTAGTAGGTTAAGATTCATTAATATTTTTTCTTGTGCTAGACTTAAGTCAAGGTCAAGGTCATAGGTAGAGTTAGTAATTTTTTGTACACTAGCTCATAGGGAGAGTAGTCTATAGGGAGTTTCCATGTTAAGTAGTAGGTCCAGAGGGCATCATTGAGATTTTTACTCTAGTCTCTCCTATATTTTCTAATAGTTCTCATTAGGATCTTTGTGATTTCCCTATTTGTAATCTTAGCTTGGCCATTGGCTTAGGGGTGGTAGGGTGTTGTTAGTTATGTTCAACCCCTAAGAATTGCATAAGCTTTCGAAAGGTAGTGCCTGTAAAGTGGGTTCCATTATCAAAAATTAATGCCTGTGGCACATCAAACCTATTTACAAAATTCTGTTATACAAATCGAGTAGTAGTAGAATATGTATAGTCAGTTATAGCTGCTGCTTTTGCCCATTTTGTACAATAGTTAATAGTGACTATGATGTATGCCTTTCTGTTTAACATGGATGTGATGGGATCCATGATGTTAATGCCCTAGATGTTGAAGGGTTCTAATGGTTTAATCCACTATTGAGGTCCCTTCATTCGAGTAGTTATTCCATTATCTTGTTGGCAACATTCACAAGAGTGGACAAATTGGTGAGCATCCCTAAAAATTGTTGGCCAATAATACCCTACCATTAGTATTTTAATGGTTGTGCATCTCCTAACATAGTGGTCCCCACAAGGACCCTCATGAGCATCCTAGAGAATGCATAGTTGATCAGCATTCAATGCACACCTTGTAGAGGTGTCCATTGATCTCCATGAAGTGTTTCACCTGCTGAAGAAATTATTGTTTCTTTTGGTGGTCCGACCCTTATGGCATCTCTTGAGTGAGAAGATAGGTGAGAATGCTATCGTACCATTTAGGTTTCATGGGAAATTGTTTAGTTATGGCCTTGGAAAAGAGGAGTTCATCAGGAAATAGATTAGATAGTGGGCTTTCTTCCTCTTTGTTGTTCCATTGCTACCAAGACAAGTGATTAGTGACCAGATTCTCAGTTTCCTTTCGATATACCATTCTAAGATTGAATTCTTGCAAGATCACCAACCACTGTATGACATGAGGGATTACCAATGGCTTATTCATCAAGAAGAGAATCGCATTGTGGTCAGTATGCACAAATACTTTATATCCAAGCACATAGTGCTTGAATTTCTCTAGAGCAAACACCACTACCATCAATTCTTTTTCTATAGTGGTGTAGTTTAGTTGTGCATCCACAATGCTTCAGCTTGTGTAGTGGATGTAATATGGATGTTTCTTGTCATCCAACTACATAAGCATAGCCCCCAAGGCATAATTTAATGCATATGTCATAACATAAAATGATCTGGACTAGTTAGGTGCCTATAGAATTGGAGTTTTTACAAGTTTCTCCTTCAACTGTTGGAATGATTTTTCACATTCCTTGGTCCAAACAAATGGAGAATATTTCTTTGTTAGCTTGACCAAAAGTTTTTCAATCTTATAGAAATTCTCTATGCATCACTGGTAGTAGCCAGTGTGTCCAAGGAATGACTAGACATCTTTTACAATTTTTGCTTGGCAGGTAATTCTTGGAATGATCCTTATCTTTTTAGGATCAACCTCAATCCTTACTTATGAGATTTTGTATCCTAATACAATGCCTACTTAGACCATGAGATGGCTCTTTTGCCAATTAAGCCATAGGTTTGTTTCCACACATCTTTTTAGCACTTGCTTAAGGCGGTCCAAGGCTTGATCAAATCTAGTGCCATAAGTGGAGAAGTCATCCATAAAGACTTTCACTCTACTATCAATTTTTTGTTGAAAGATGCTTAAGACGAGGTGTTGAAAACTGGTAGGAGCATTACATAGACCAAAAGGCATTTTTCGATATGCAAAGGTCCCCTAGGGACTTGTGAATGTTGTTTTGGCCTAGTCTTCTGGTGCAATCTAGATTTGGTTATAGCAACTATAACCATCTAGAAAACTATAGTAGCAATGCCTAGATATGGTGTCCAATACCTGATCAACAAACAATAATAGAAAATGATATTTGAATGTTGCCATATTCAACAGCCGAAAATCGATGTAGACCCACCACTTGCTACATTTCTTTGGCAAAATCACGAGTGGACTAACCCACTTACTATCTACAATGGAATACAAAAACCCTATCTCTTTGATGATTTGCTTCAATTTGAGATTCAATTGCCTTTTTGGCTACCTTTTTGGCTTCATGGCTAGGTCATTGTAGATACGATGCTAGCATATCCTAGGATCAATCCCTATGAGTTCAGGATATGACCAAGCAAAGGATGTTGACCATTTTTCAAACACATTTAGCAACATCTGTTTCTATTCTGAAGCAAGATTTACATTGATTATTACTAGCTTCCCATTTTTCAAGATTTCATATTACATGCTAGTAGGTAGAGTTTTTAACTCAAGGGGCTCTTACTTAAAATTTCTAGGAATTTTCAACTCTCCCCAATAGGTATCATCATTTGCATTATCAGAGAGTTGGTGATGAACTTTCTCTAGTTCATCCATGCTTGTATCATAAGTGCATGTCAAGATCTTAGTAGGTTCCATGCACATTGGGCTACTTTTAGGATCAACAGTTAGCCACTAGGTACCCTCTTATTTTGTGGTTGCTACATATAGACACCTTTGAATATTTGCTTGAGGGGCATACTACCTACATGCAAAAATAGATGCTCATTTCATGGACTAGAGTGTCTGCATGCAGTTGCATCCTGTATTGTTGTACACAATGCATGGAACTCACTTCTTCTTAATCTTTTAGAATGCATTTTTGTTAGATATATCTAGGGAAAGATCTCTAATGCTCATTCTTGCATCAATAGTGCTTAGCCATGCCCTTTCCATAATGATTATAAAGTCTCCTTTATAGTTAGCAACCTTGATTACTAGGAAATTAGTAAGATGAGACCATCCATAGATAATGGTTACAATGTCTTCTACCAGTTCCAGTGGAATAGTAATAGATTGGTCTACCAATTCTCATTGGATATTGCTCTTCGTGAGACATGGTAGGTTCTAGGCAGTATACATCTCATGAGAAATAAAGTTCACATTGAAACCTAAATCAAGAAGAGCTTTACATGGTTCATTCCCAATAGTTTGTAAATAAATAAGAGGACTCCCAAGATCAACTAATTTCCTGGGTAGGTTGCCAGCCTAGATTCAATCAGATACGACATAAGTAAGCATAATAATATGAATTTTGGGTAGTATTTGGTTTGAAGGAGACTTAAAGGGATTAGATGTAGAGGGAGATGGAGAAAAAGGATTGCTAATTGCATGTGTATGTGAGGGTTTAGATGGGCTATTGGGTTGAAAAAAGGTCTTTTTCATGATATAGTATCTAAACCACTCAGTTGGTGAATTGGTTATAGATTGATGGTCCTAGTAGCACTGCATTACTACAATTGGGCTAGAAGTTCATCCTATATAGATGGAGTAGGTGGTAGCTATGTTGAGGGTGGAGGAACAGGTGTAGGAATAGGAGGAGGATAAGGATAAAAGTGGTATCCCTCCTTGAATGTGGAGAATGAGTTTGATAGTATTTGGAAGGGTAGTAGTGATGTTGGAAAGGAGAAATGTGATTGGAAGAATCATGTGGAGACAAGGGTTGTTGAACGTAATACCCATATGGGTTTGGTTGTTTGTAAGGGTATTTTTATCTTGGTGTTGCTAGTGCCCATGACTATGGTTTCTACCACTATTGGTACTACTTATATGGTTGTGGTGGAGTTTTATGTAGATAATATTGTTGTTGCTGATGGAATTGCTTGGGATTACCTTGAGGATAAGGCAACCTTCTAGGTACTTGCCTTTTTGCTAGTCATGGATTTAGAGCATACACCCCTGACTCTTGTAAGTGTGACAAGATGGGGTAACATCCCTTAGGATATTCATATTGGTATATGTCACACCCACCATCATCATCTAATTCAATTTCCATAAATTTTTCTACTGCAGCAATCTTGCCCTTATCCCTTTGATTAGCATGTTCAACTTCTTTTTGCCTCCTATAGTCACTATCACTACTTTGTCCTTTGGACACTTCAGTAATTTTTAGGATAGCTTAAAATATGCTATCCATAGAGTCCCATAATTGATCTACCTTAGCCAAAATTTTAGAGGCAAATTTTTGAATTAGTAAGGTTTTTTGGTTCAACTCCTCATCAAGTGATGATTCCTCCTCATTGTCACAAAATTAGACTTTCCTCTTGTGAATGGAAGGATCGTGGTTGTATTCTTCTACACTTTGGCATTTCCTCAACTCTTCCTCTTCTTTTGCTACCTACTTAATTAGCCATTGGATCTAATGGACTCTTAATTCTGACAGTCGTCCTTGGGTATAGACTTCAAGAGTTCTCCTCATTTCTAATCAGAGTCCATCTATGATATGGCAAAGTTTCTTCTATTAAGAATAACCATAGCTAGGAAATCTATGCAATAGAGAATAGTATTGGCCCATGGCAGCATCCAAGGGTTCATGTATCCCTTGTTTCCATCCTTGGATCTGCCTCCTGAAGTTGGATACTCAGGAGTACGTCTGATATTTTTCATTGAACAGTTCAAGCATTGTACTCCACCTATGGATTGATTCTGGTTCCAAGGACTAGTACTAGCTTTTTTCTTTTTTAATGAGTGTCTTGGGAAATAACTTAAGCTTTTTCCTATTATTTTCTATATTTTCCAAGGCACAAGCATCATGAAATGCCTATGTATGGTTCTACAGATTTGAGTTGTATTCCCATTTGAACCTAGGGATATTTTTCATGTCTAGCCTCTTAATCCAACTATCCTTTATGTGCCTTGTGAGAATTCTCACTATCTCTGCAATGTTTAGCATGCTTTAGGTAGTGAGAAAAGGCTCATTGAGGCCATGATTATGGTGCCTACGATGCCCTCTACTACCCCTTGATTCTTGGTGATGGACCTCTCTTGAATGCTTGTGCCCTAGATCTTAACTTGCCCATATATCCCTCCATGTCTCACCACCATAGTAGTTCATCTTAGTGTAGGATGAAGGTGAAATTGGATACATACTCATTAGGATGAGCATAAGCCACTCTATATTATTGGGGCACCTACTAATTTGCTTTGTTAGACTTGAATGGAGAATTACTCCTATGAGAAGAAGACATCTTGTATTAGAAGCCAAGAAATGCAGTGTGATTTCTTAAAATTTTTATAGTTATTTTAATGTATGATATGATTTTAGGATTCGTTCCAATGATTTTGAATAAATTTTCACTAACTCCTAGATAGCGCATGTAACAAAGAAAAGATCCTCAGCAATAGCACCAATGATGAGCAATGAGGTACCCCTACGCTCAACCATACGAATCACAAGCATTCATGCATGATTTAGTTAAATTTCATAGACCTGAAGTTCCTAATTACATTGGTTCTAGTACATAAAATCTAATTGTGATGATTTTTGTTTGCTCAACTATACTTGTGGAACTTAATTGTATGGTTAAGTGTAACTAAGGCACATGATTTTTATTATTTTACATTTTATTCATGTATGATTAACAACAAGTTGAAACTCAATTTATGAACCACTTTAACTAATCTAATTGCTAATTAATAACTAACTATCCTAACATAAGCATTCAGTCCCACTTTCCATGAACATCCTAGACATGTATAACGCTACTGGGTTACCAAGCATTAAGTGTTGCTAGGATTACCAAGCATCATATGCATGCTCAAAGTAGTCATAATTATGTGCCTTAATTAACTACTATTTAATCTAGCTAGCTTACTTTAGCTTAATTACATGGTAGTATTAAATGAAATTGCACAAAACATTAAATGTATGAATAAAATATTTAACCTAGCCAAGGTGTTGCAAGGTTTGATAAAAAAACTCATCTTTATTGCCGCACACACTACCATGCTTAGGTAAAATAGTCCTTGAATAAAGATCCATACACTCAATGACTCTTGTTGTGGGGCACTTTGGAAAATATTCTAACTCTAGAGAAAAAAAACTACAAGAGCTCTACTATGCTATGATAAAAACTACTGCAAACCATGTGCCCAAGCACTATATTTATAGGTTGGCACACACCCTGCAATATTGGATATCTGACATCGCTTCATGGGCCCTGATATTAGGTATCTAATATTAGGGCTCTGATATCATTACAACCATGAATTTCTTTAAAATTTAAAGAGAATGAATAGGGCCATTCCTTATAGAAATACATAAAAAAATTAAAGAAAATAAGGATGAATTGGAGCTAAAAAGGGTACATTTACCCATCAATTCATGATTTTTTTTAAAAAAATATATTTGAATTTGATAAAGTAATAAAAACAAAAGAAATTTGTCTTTGAATCTTTCTCTTCTTATTAAAAATGATGAAGCATTATGCACTAGAACTAACATCCATTAGAATTTGATGTTTCAATTTAGTTGTTTATGAAATTATGTCCTAATCTCATACTACATCCTACTAGGCTTTAACATCCTCTCTTAATAAATCATCCTCACTTGGAAAAAATATCAATATAGATTAGTCACTTAGATTGAGTACAAAATAAATCATGATTATAATAGTTTTGTGATTACAAATATAAGTGATCAAAAAAATGTATACAATCACTTAAACTCTCTCTACAACACCACAACATAGAATCAAGAATCTTAGTTTATTATTATTAGTTGTGAAGTTAGTTTTCTCAAAGTGAAATTCCTTATTAAAATCATTTCAATAGAGCACTATTTCATTTAAAAGATAAGCAACATTTCTCAATTTAGTAAAGCAAGATAAAAAGATAAAAATCATAGTGAGCATTTATTTCGTAATAAACAGTTTATATTATAGACTAGTGTAGCCTAAAATGTTCATTTAAAATAATAGAATGAATAATAAGAGATATTAGGGACATTATCTTTTTAAAAATATATTATAAAATATATAAAAATTAAATTAAATTAAGAGAGAAACTAGCATATCATAAATTAAAATTAAAGTTAACTTTTTCACTATATACAAAGAGATGTCCATAAATTAAAACAAGCAAGAAATAAAACAAGTATCATCAATTATTTGTCATTAAATCTATATATACATTTTTTAAATTTTAAAAGATATTAATGGATAATGAAATTTTCTCATATTAGGAGAAGTATCTTTCATAGGAGAGATATTAGATCAATAGTAGATTATAGTTGACTCATACTAGATTGCTTGATGATGAATCCATAAACATTATTGAATGCTAATTATAGAAATGCTGGACACACATATGGTATAAAAGGTAGATCATTACTGAAACACCATCAATTTTGGGACTCTCATGATTCAGCATAGTCCTGAATTTTGGGCAAGGATCTCTACAAGCGTAGTGTCACATTGGACTGCACGGACAACATGGCACCCTGGAAGTCCCAACGCTTGCGAAGTCACTTCTGAGCCTGCCTGCGACCCTCTGCAGCATAGTCAATGTAGCATCCAGTCATGAGGCTAGTTTGCAAAAAAGTGGCACTGAGGATGGATCGTATAGTTTAGAAAATTTTCTATCTCTCGGACCATCAAGATCATTACGCTCTCTTGTCTGCTTAGCTTGACAAATGTCCCAGCTGATGGTCAACCCAAGTGCTAAGCTAGGATCTGTCGAAGGTGTTTAGGATGGACTAAATAGTTCAAAATTTTTTCTAATTGTGAGGCTTGCTATGCTACGCTAGGCTGCATAGCGTAGCAGGTCATCTGGTGTCAAAACTGTTACAAGTGTTAGATTAGATGCAGAAAATGCAATTGGCAGATATTTAGTCCTCAAGGAAGCTCACCCTACTTCATCCTTGGAATATGATCAGCGTAGCATGAAAAAAATATGGCAAATGTCGTGTAAGTTATCCCATTTTGGGTGCTACGTTGTGCTACACTGCACAGCGTAGCATAGTGTAGCAGGGTGCACAATCTTCCTTGAAATTAGGATGACAGAGAAAATGCATTTGAATAGCATAACAGGGTGCACAATCTTCCTTGAAATTAGGATGATAGAGAAAATGCATTTGACCATTCTTTGATCTTTAAAGATGCTTGCCTTGCTCTACCCTTGAAGTGTGATCGATGTGACATAGGCAAATTTTGCAAAAGCCACCCCAATCTGAGTGCTATGCTATGCTATGCTAAGAAAGTCTTTTCTCACATTGCATTTAGTCATGCTTCAACCTCCAGGACTGCCCGTCCCACTCCACCATCAAAGTCTGATGAAAGTATCTTCACAAAGCATTGCAGATTAAGCTCAAATTCATGTCAGGCTGGGTGCTATGCTATGCTATGCTACCCGGGTCTAGACCAAGCTTTTTAGCTCATCCATACTCTCACTGAAGAAATTAAATGGCTCAAAATCATCAATTCTGAAATTGTTCAAGTTATGGACTTCTACCAAGATGACCCAATCAGTCTGGTTGTTCTCGTGCTTACGTTGCCACCTGGGGTACAAATTCCCTAGTTTACAAAATACAATGGGGAAGGCGATCCAAATGCTCACTTGGTCACTTTGAGGTCTAAATCCTTGTTGCTACAACCATGGCCCCATATCATCATTCATGTTTTTGCCATGTCCCTGATAGGCAAGGCCTTAGACTGGTACCACATGCTTCCCCGTGCTTCTATCTCAACATTAGAAGAATTGCTAAGCCAATTTGTGACTCATTTTAAGTATAACTTGAAATTGGAAGTCACTTTAGATCAGCTCATGAGCATTAAACAAGAGCCATTAGAATCTGTACAAAAGTTCATACAATGTTGGAGTGCTACCCTAAATGAAATACGTGAACCAATTGTTGAGGCCCACTTGTTAGCTATTTTCAAAGGAGCAATAAACGATTTTATCAAGTCCAAACTATATTATTTGGCTTTTTGTTCCCTTAGCCAAGCGTTTGCTCAAACTAAAAGCATTCAGGATGTGGTNTCCCTTAGCCAAGCGTTTGCTCAAACTAAAAGCATTCAGGATGTGGCGAAGGCTAGTAGAAATGCAGCCTACGTAGCCTATAAAAACACACATACAAAGAAAGACAAGGAGAAAGGGAAGGCCATAGCAACCACGGTGGCAATTGTGGCTAATGAGGCCAAGTCTAACAATAGCAAAAAGACTACCACAACACCTAAATCCTCCACTAATACAACACCTAGCTCCAGTAGCACTAGTCAGCCCTTAGCATTAGCACCCATAGTCCAAACTTCGCCAAGGCCAAATTTTGAGTGCAAGGATCGCTCAAAATATACCCTATTACCAATTAAGCCTTTGGAGCTTCTGAGTCAATTGCTGGGAGCTAGGTGTATCCAACACAAATGGATGTCAGAGGAGGCCCTTAAGCATCACCAAAGGTACTATGAAGTCCTTCGAGACCCCTCATTGGCTATGCCTAATGAACCACTAGTAGTCGGGAACTTCAGGCTAGAGCATTTTTGCAATTATCATCACTTGTGTGGGCATGATATAGATCATTGCCTGGCACTGAAAGATGATATCTAGCGAATGATCAATTAGGGAAAGTTGGTCCTAGATGAGAGTAGTCCTATTCAACCTGAAAATCAATCAATGAACGTTTACAAAGATCCTTTGAACGCTAGCAATGCATGTTATACTATCAATGCCATTGGCATTGAAGATAGCATAGAATCACAACATGAACCATTCATGGTTCATGTACCCCCCTGCAATGTTGAAGCTTCAACAAAAACCAGGTCGCAAACCCCCTTTATCGTTAGGGCCTCTCCCTAGATGTCTGTTGCACCTTTCGTACTTAAAGCTGCATTATGTCCCACTCTAAGGAAACACGAAGAATGTCTAGTAGATAAGTTGGCTAGAGAACACACTGCGTTAGGCCCCCCTAAGCTCACCCCCTTGTCTGCAATTCTCAAGACCTCTTCAGCATCAGCCATTGGTGGCAACACACACATGCAACCATCATCCTCTGATTTAAAAAAGCTTACTATCCAACCCAAAGCCACTTCCCCTTGGGAGATTCGTCTCCTAGGGTGCATAGAAGAAGAAAACGTTAGCAAACAATTAGACAGTGGCAAGACTTCCTAAATGCACTTTCATAGGTTAAACAAGCCTTGGAACAAAAGAACACAACATTAAGCTTGTACGACTTAATAATGACCTCTACGGTGCATCATGAGACTTTGGTTTACATGTTAGCATCTATTTCTATTAGTGAAAACATGCCAACTAAAGAGAAATCTATTCATGCTGTTATGCTTCCCTTTGTGGTTGAAGAACTATGACCAACCCAGTTAACATTTCATGACAAAGTCATCAAAGATGACCTTGAAAAGGGTCAAGTGACTACCACACCCATGTTTATCACAATTTGGGTAGGTCAATATAAAATTCGTAGAGTACACGTCGATGACGGGGCTGCCACCAATGCGATACCATTCCCCATTGTGGACAAATTGGGCCTAGTGGATCAAATCAAGCCCACAGAAACCTCATGCTTAAATTCATTCAATGGGGCATGTGTCGTGGTCAAGGGGACTATTACCATCAACTTCATAGTAGGGGACCAGTTTCCCACTAGCATAGTATTTATTATGATAGAAAAGATGCCCGGGTTTAACATGATCTTGGGGAGATCGTGGTTAGCCCAACTAAGAGTTGTCTCCTCACCCATACACTAGGAGATCCACTTACCCTACACTGGTGGAGAGGTGGTGATCTTTGGTGATGAAGTAGCCTCTTGAGCCATAAACAATATAGACGTGGAGCAAGGATCAGAGATCGAAATCTCTGAAAATGAATCACCCATTCATGCTGAAATTCCATGTTTGACAAATGAGCCATCCAAAACCATCGACTTAAATGAATAAACCATGTGGGCTAGATTGCCCTTCCAAACAGCAGATGATAGCATAGAGGAATACCACTGCATGGCTTCCCAAGCCTATGGCTTGCCTAACCCACGTCAAATTAAGAAACAATTGCATGATTAAAGTTTACCTTCACTTTGCTTCAATATATTTTATACTTCTGATTGCATGATTTCCATTTTCTATTAAGTTTTCTATTTGCATTGTCTCTGCCGCTAGCATTAGTTAAAGCGATTACGGCCCGAAATGGCCTAAAACTAGCAACGGCCCAAAATGGCCTAAAACTAGCAATGACCTGAAATGGCCTTAAACTACTGCCACGACCCACTAAGGCCTAAAACTAGCAACATCAATTTCAAAAACCACTTCACACACGACCTGGAATGGCCCTAAACTATTGCTATAGCTTGCCAAGGCCTAAAACTGGCAACCCCACCCTTGAAAATTACATTACGCTTGGCCCAAAATGGCCTTAAACTAAAATAAGGGGTCCACAAGAGGCCTAAGCACATTAACAAAAATATTAGCCAAAAGGAATAAAACAAGTGTTTTTACTTTTCATTAAATATAAGTCCATACTCAGAATACCTAACAATAAGCATTTCATTTCAAAGAATTTTTTTTTCCAATGGGGTATGAGTCTCCACTAGTATCTTTATTCCCTGCCCCACTAGGTTCTACATCCTCATTTGGGTTCTACATAAAGCAAGAATAAAATGATGAGTCAAATTACAATCACATATCATAAAATAAACCACAATATAATAAAGCTTGGCTAACCTGAGATGGGCCCGCATTGATCTTTGAATGTATTCTATCCATGCCAGCTACTAAGCATCGAAGTATTTCATCCTCACTTAAGTTTGTCCAATCTTCTTCCCCCAAGTCAACGCTCAGTGCAATTTTTCCCTGTTCCATAGCCATCCATGTGGGTGATCCTAGAGAGAATGTGGTAGTAGTGGTCTTCTTGGAAGGCAAGGTCATTTCTCTCTTGGGAGACTCACTGACCACCACCTGTTTTCCAAATTTATTGAAGGCCTTAGTAGCACCAATTACATCAAGAAATGGCTTATGAGTATGCAATTCAATAAAAGCATGTCGATGTTTCTCATGGTAGGTAGCACGTTCCACCTTGTACATGTGTTTATGATTTTTCTGTGCCTACCCCCATTCATATACCTTAGCACTATAATCTTTCTAGTCCTGGTTTTTCTAGGCCAGTAGATCCATCTGCAAGCATTGTTCAATTATTTCACAGGTAGCCTCATTTTTACCCCATACGGCCGACCAATATCTTGCATAATCAATCATGTCCATACGCCAACTGCCATCGGAAGTGTCGTGGGCCATCAAGAACTCATTCCTTGACCACAGATCTTCTAGTTCAACTGCTTGACTAGCTTTCTCCTTTTCAAGCTTCTGGACTTGCTTCCAGAGGTCTTCATTAATGCTCCTGCACTCCCATAGGGATCGTGCTGAGTATAGCATGCATTTACTCACCTCCTCCTATACATTATGAGGTACCTCGGTTACCTTTGGGGGGAGCTCAGGCATAGTGTCAACTTCAATCACTTGTCTTTGGTCCCATTTCAGTTGAGAAGCTGTTATACCCAACCTGAGAAAGCATTAGTCATCAGATGATGGCAAAAATATAACAATATAGAGTCCAAATGTCATAGTGCAACCACACCTATCTCAGGATCAATTTGCCTTAAACGGTTGATCATGTCATCAACTACCCCCTCCATAAAGGAAAACTTATCTAGGCTCTTAGTCCATGGTTGGAGGCGAAATGAAGAGGAAGAATCAGGAGCCTTAGTAGTAGTGTCCACTGCATAGCAAAGAATGTTAGCATGGTGGAGAAGAGGAAAACAAAACAAAAAAGTAACATAAACAACAGTGCAAAGCGCCTACCTAGCAAACCCTCAGGGGTGAGAGCGGGGGGATCGTCCATCAGCATACTATCAAGCAAACTGTCAAACTCACCAACATAAAATTGCAGCCCCTCTCCCTCAAGCTGACTTAACAATGTAGTAGCATCTTCAACTATCATGTGCCCCTTAGGTATTGGGGCACACATTGCAAAAGGTTCATCTATAGCAGGGGCCTCTTCCTCCATGGCAGGGACCTCCTCTGCAGCTGGGGCCTCTTCTTCTTCTATGGCAGGGGCCTCTACCTCAGGGGCCAAAGCTTCTTCTTCATCATCTATTAAACACATCCAAAGTGAGCATGCTAGTCTAACATAAACATAAGAAAAAAAGGAAGGGGGTGGGGGGAAGGATAGCTAACATGACAATTAAACCATACTCACCAACAAATTCAGGCTACAGTTTATGAACCTTAATTTGTGATCTTTTTCCTCTTTCTTCATTGGTATGTGGAGACTCTTCTATAAGACGAGATTTCTTACATTGCAATTTTGATTTCACTGTCTCGATAATAAGGCGTGCCCCCTATACTGCATTGCCTATGTTAGTGGGAGATGCTTGTCCAATGCTTTCTTGTGCATAAAAGGGCCAGCCCACATGATTCTTCATTGTTATCAAAAAAGACTACCCAATAGCTTCTGGATGACCCTGGGATTGAGTGGTGTTGAATATTTGGCAAATCCATGGTTTGGATATCTAGCTGTGATCCTGCAACACCCAGATGCCATTCTCACGGATCACCAAGAATTCAGAAAATCATCATAGGAAAGTTATAAAAAAGGCAAAATGCACATTAAAATGTGCATCAAGCTTCTCATGAAGCTTAACCATTTCAGCCTACAAATCCTTGACGAGATACTTGGCCCAATTATAGCAAGTCCCTTCTTCCATGACATCCCTCATAATCCAAGCTTGCTCTACCCCAAGGATTTTTCCTTGGGAGAGTAACTTGGGAAAAGCACGAGCTCAGAAGATAGGTTAAACCTTACGGGCTACCTTTAGCTTGACCTTTTGCATGTAAATCCCCTTTCAATATTTGCTCGTCCCTAACCATTCTTCTATGTCTAGTCGATGGTTTACATCTCTAGTAGTCTTAGCCTCTTTATGTAAGCCATTGGAAGGGACATCGAAGAGATCTGCAAAGAGGCTATTGGTAATCTTGAATACCACCCACACATTGTGAACTCATGTGTGGAAGCGGTCAGCCCTTTCTAAAAAAGAATCAACAAGGGCAAGCATCTTTGTAGTGAGAATGCTTAGATTTATTGCTAAAAATAGGTCTATAAGCCCAGCCTCCTGGATATTCTGAACAAGGGTGGTTGGGGTCCCATTGCATAACCAGGGTGGTGTCTTGTCCATGAAACACCACTAATTTTGGCCTAACACTTTGAAATGAGAACAACCCTTTTATCTTTTGGGAAGCAAAATTTGACTAAGGCATGGAACTCACGACCAGCTTGCTCAAGCCAGCTTTCTCACGTTGTCAAGCTAGCTTGCCCTCAGTGTGAGTAACTCCAACAAGCTTCAAAATCAAGTAAAAAATGGTCCAAATCTGAGGGTACAAGCCATCCTCAAGGGCCACTAATCTCAACTCCAAGTTTTAGCATTTGGGTATTCAAATTTTAGCGTCAAAAGATGCAAATTTTCTCATTCACACTATCACTCATGCTGAGGTCATGCTGGTAGCATGAGTATAGCATGAGAAACTTTCAAAGCCTAAAATTGAGTCAAAATGATCTGATTTCCAATGTCCAACTCATCCTTGGAGTTCATCATCGACAAAATTCAAGTTCCAGCCTCCAGAATTCTAGATTTCAGCCCAAAATTACAAGTTTTTGCAGCTCACACTATGGTCATGTTGCACTCACGCTGGCAGCGTGAGTCCAGCATGAGCTACCCAAAATGGTTTAAAAGAAGTCACATCAGGCTAAATTTTTGACTTGTAGATCATTCCTAAGGTCAACCACACAGTTAGACAGCAATTGCACTCAAGAACCAGGCTTCAAAAATTAAAATTTGGTGAAAAATATGTCATTTTAGCTCACTCACGCTGAGGTCATGCTAGCAATGTGAGTGCAACGTGAGCATGCTAAGGACATGCTAAGGCACAATCAACTCACGTTGGAAGTCCTGATCAAACAAAGATGCCTCAAACTACCACAAAATCAGAGATTAAGAAGTTTCAAGCGAGCTGGGGTCAATTTCTCTTATTGTACATTATCATTTCATTGTAAATTTTCATCATTTGTGAGCTTATTAGGCTCTTACACTATGAATTGTATCTGCCTCCATGAGCATAATCTAGCTTGAGTAAGCTGACGTACGCTGTAAGATACAATGCACCTAGTCAAAAATGTAGCTTGTCCACACACATCCAACTCATACACAGCTGTCGATCGAACACGTGTCACTTGATCCATTTTCCTCTCAATTCTCAGCTGTTGATTCCATCCAGGAATTCCATGCCCGAACCTGGCCAAACCCTATAAATACCTTGTCAATTCACATAAACAGGGTTGACAATTTTGACGGTTGGTGGCTTAGGAAACTTAGACCATCAATCCTTGGGCACTCAGGCACACTTGACTCGTAGCATCCAAGCACTCCTGAAACACATCACATCACCCCGGGGCTTGGTGCTTGACTTTCCATCTACACGTGCAACTACGCTTTGACCGGTGCACATCTTTTCTAAGCAATACAATACAGTTCATTTTTCCAACCATTATATTGTTTACTCTGTTTTACATTCATTTTACATTTTGTTTATAATACCAATTTTTCATACGTTTCTTTTTACATTTCGTGTGCAATATTTATGTTTCAAACATCAGTTACGATAACCCCAGTGCAGGACAGAGTTTACGCTCAGGGAAGTCCTTGGTTGATTTGCATGCAGACCATCCAAGGCACTCTACCTTTGTTTTCTTTTCTAGCTTGCCCTCAGGCTAAGGCAAGGTCAACTGTGTCTAACCGATGATCTTTCGGTGTTTGTTTTCCCTTCCAGCCGTACACCAACGATTTAGGTTAGTATAGTAAATCAGCGCTAGAAGGAGGGCCACCTACAAAAATTCTTATGTTAATCGAGACTGCAAACATGCGAAAATCTTATGACGAGCACTTTAAACTCTGCAACTCGACCATCAGAATCAAAAAAAGCATACACATGCTGGTTAAACAAGTTGTTTCGTTGACAGTCTGCCAGGTAATGTTCCACTACCACCACCGACCGTTCATATTGAGATTCTCTCACCACTTGCCCAGTGTGTCAAGCTAGCTTATGTAAGTTTAGCTTGACTTACTTACTCTATCCCCCTAGATACCTCACACTGTCTATCAACATCACCCTATCAGCTCACGCTGTCTTTTGGTCACGCTGCAGTTAGCTCATGCTGCAGCTACTCACGCTGCAGCTACTCAAGCTATCTTTTGGTCATGCTGCAGTTAGCTCATGCTGCAGCTGCTCACGCTCAACTAATCCAACGCAGTTTACTTACACTCACTATGGAATCCTCCCAGATTAACCCAGTGACATTGCCGATCTCTAACTTTGGGGCTAAAACCTCGAACCCTGTGACTGCTATGGAACTCATAACTGTTATTGAATAGATAAACCCCCAAGGCCCTACATGCCAGTCACTTAGGCTATAGGGCAAAGACCCTACTTATGCAACTCTCACACCCGAACAGTATAACTTCATCTGTGTCAGGATCCAAGCCAACTTGCCTATCAATCATGTAGAGAGGAAAGCGAAGCAAGACTATGAACTTATGTATAAAGGAGGTTGTGAGTTTATCCCCTCAGCATTTGATATAATCCCTCTTTCTGAACACCATCATAGACTCATATCCCAGCTTCTCATGGCAAGAAGTCAAGCCTTATAGCCACCTCCAATAGAGCTTCATAGTGGAGATGAGGAAGATGACTTCGCAACCCAATCTGAACATGGGGATTCATACCATACCATCAGTCCCCATGCCCATACAAACTCATTATTCCACCCTTTTCTGGAAGAAACTATGCTTCCTCCTTCATCCACAAACATTCGAGCACCATTTTCCCAACAAGAAGTACCTACTTCCATTCCCATCTTCTCCATGCTCAACATTCAATTTGATACGTCCACTTCCATCATACCTTCGCAAGTACAGTTCCAACAAATCCTTCCCCAAACTAATGTAGGATCGACCTTTTAGCCTCAAGTTATTGGGATGCCATTGGTTGTAACAGCTTCCATGTCCATCCATTACATACCTCAAGTGCAAATCCATGGAGCACCATTGATTACTTCAACCCAACATGTTCAGAGTGTCACTTCTCAACCTGTAGCTAGGCGTGGGTTCCACTAGCTATACAACAAAACCTGTCTACTCACTACAGCATATCACACCCTGTAGTCTCAGCCCCGAATGTTGTCCCACCACAACAAACGATAGTCCAACAATCTCTGTTTCCACAAACGATGCAACAATTACATCATTATCAACCACCACCAACTCAACCCACTGGTTTGCCTATTGCCTAAGAGTGGGAAAACACAAAAAAAAATGATGCACTCATTAGCATAAGAATTAAGGCACCTCAAAATTGTAAACACTAGGGAAGTCAAGGTATTGGACTTCTAACAAGATGATCCAATCGACCACTCATTTCCACCATTAACCTTACCGAAGGGAGTCTCATTACCCCATCTAACCAAGTACAATGGAGAGGGAGACCCAAACACCCACCTAGTAATGTTCCAAAAAGAATTTCTATTGCTTCAAGCATGACCTCATGTAATTCTACATGTGTTTACTATGTCCTTAATCGGAAAAGCCTTATAATGGTACCGAGCTCTACCCCATAACTCCATATCCTCTCTGGAGGACTTGTTACATCAATTCATTACTCACTTCAAATACAATCTAAAGCCTGAAGCCACACTAGATAGGCTGATCTAAATTAAACAAGCATCGTTAGAGCCAACACAAAAATTTATCCAAAGGTGGAGTGTAGCCTTGAATGAACTTCATGAGCCTATCCCTGAAACATATCTGCTTACCATCCTTAAGGCAGCTGTGAATGACTTTATTAAGTCGAAGCTTTACTATTTGAAAGCCCGCACATTGAGCCAAGCATTTGTACAAATTAAAGATATAGAAGAGGTGGCACAAACAAGCAATGACCTAGCTTACTCGACTTTTAGGAGCCAACATATGAGGAAAGATAAATCCAAAATGAAGGTAGTAGCGGTAGTAGAGACAACCAGACCTAACCATCTAGGACAAAAGGGAAAACAAACTGCCATCCCCAAATGGCCATGAAAGAAACACATCCATGCCTAGACCCGAATCTTCATCAAATAGAAACACCAACATGGGTCACACCCGTACATTCAAAAGAAAAGACCCCGCTTAATATACACCCTTGTCTATGAAGCCTTCACAATTGCTTGATCAACTTCTAAAGGCCGGGTTAATCAAACATAAGCAAATGTCTCCCATGGCATCTCAAAAACATGATCGATTCTATGAGTTGGCCAAGAACCCAGCCTTAGCAATAGCTGATTCCCCCATTCCAAGAGGCTTTAGGCTGGATAGGTTTTGTGAGTATCACCAACAGTGTGGTCATGGGACTGATTACTGTTTCACCTTGAAACAAGATATACAACGCATGATTGATAGGGGTGAAGTAGTATTCGACAAGGCAAACCCAGTAAGACCCCAAAACCAACCCATGAGAGTCTACAAGGATCCTCTCAATACCAATGATGCACCATATGTGATTAATACTATCCATGTGGAGAATAGATAGGATGCCTTGCGAAAACCTTTTGTGATTCGTAGGCCTTCAGAAAACACACCTACCCCAACATCTCCTTAAACCCCTTTCATCATATGCACATCCCCTACATCACAAAAACCATTTGTCATTTGCGTACCTCCTTCTGTTGTAGCAACAACCACACCATCTGAAAACCGACCCATTCCTTTTGTGATCCGGATGCCAAAACATCCTAATACACAACCCATCTCCATTCCCCTGCGACCTTTGCGAGAATGTCTTGCCAATAGACTAACAAGAGAGCGCCTGGAAAGAGAACACCATGAGCATAAATTAGAACCACCAAAGCCCACACCACTAAATGCTGTTCCCATGGTCCCACCCACTAATGAGCCTAGCGTGAGTCATCAAAACAAGGATAATGTCATGGGTTGTGTCCCAAACCCAACATCTTCAGTTACCAATGCAAAAATTCCTCCATGAGAAATATGAATGTTGGGTTAAATGGACAAAATCTCCATAGAAAAAAGTGTCCCAAACGGTAAATACCTAGCAAGCGCGTTGACCTAGGTTACACAAGCCTTGAAACAAAAGAATACTTCTTTAAGCCTGTATGACCTAGTGATGACTTCACTAGTACATCAGGAAGCTCTCGTGCGGATGCTGACTTTGATTCCTATTAGTGAGGAACTTTCTACAAATGAACTATCCATTTATGCAATATTGTCCCTGCAACCTCAAGAGTCAAAGACCACATCCATACATTTTCATGCTAACACCATTAAGCTAGATGAGAAAACAGGAGAAGTCACCACAACCCCTATGTTCATAACGATACAGGTCAATCATTTCAAGATACGTAAGGTGCATGTCAATGATAGTGCTGCAAAAAATGTAATACCTTTTCCTGTCATCAAAAAACTAGGACTTACTGAATAAATACAACCCACGACAACTTCTTTCCTAAAATCCTTCAGTGGTTCTTGTGTTGGGGTGAAAGGTATGGTTACCTTGGATTTCATAGTTGGGGACCAATTCCCCACATTAGTTGAGTTTGTAGTGGTTGACGAAATGCCAAGGTTTAAGCTAATTCTAGGATGTCCTTGGCTAGCTCAACTCAAAGCCATATCCTCACCGATCCATCAAGAGATCCACCTACCTTACGAGGGCGGTGAAATCATCATACATGGGGATACAATAGTATCACTCACTTCCTCACACCCTGGAGTGAATCAAGAGTCAAAAATTGAGTTCGTTGAGCCTAAGCAAGGAACTATGAGCATACTCCAAAACATGAACCCAATGTTAACTCATTATCCTACTAAAACCGAGGAAGCACCAGACAATACAAACATAGGAGCCATTCCCACTGATGTCTCTTGGTTGAAATTGCCCTTTGACATCACCAGTGAAGGGGAAGGTGAGTATAACATCATACCTACATGCCCAACCCCACACGTTAAACTACAAAGGATTAATAGGCAACTCAATAACTAGAGAAAATCACTAGATGTCCGAAATGACATTAAACTACCAATCGTTCGGTATGATGTTAAATTGCCAGCGAACATCCGCAATGACGTTAAACTAGCCATAGTTAAAAATGGCTGGTTCCTTTTAAAAGCTTCCTAAAACTATTGTTGCTTTTGGCCCACTATGGCATAAAATCGGTAATCCTTCTTTCTTTGACAATATATGCAATAGTCCACCATGACTTTAAACTGATGTGCATAGCCCGAAATGGCTTTAAAATAGGGTTCAATACGTCGCAAGTTTACAAACATTCACTATGTTATGTCAAATTTTCATTTAAATGATATAATTTGCAGTCTTGATCTATGCCTTCTCGTTACTTTCCTCTTTTACAAGTGTTGATTTACGTTTTGTTCCCCCATTTTACATTTAGCTACGTGCATATGTTCACGATAATACTTGAGAAAACAAAGAAAAAGAGAAAACACATAAAATAAAATAAAAATGATACGTCAACATGGTAGTAAAATTCCAACACATTATGCCATACATTTCCATCAAAAATCCAAAAATCCATATTATTACACTTGTCAACCATACATTTCCATCAAAAATCCAAAAATCAAAAACATTTAATAGCTAAAGTCTGATTAACAATAAGCTCATGGAGGGGGCTAGTCCCCAAGATCCTCTTCATCATCTACTCTCGCTCCATTGGGGCCAGCTCCATTATTAACATGTTCTTATAACAAGGCAGAAAATAAAAAAAAAAGGTAAGACTAGTGATGTAAATCATAAATACAAAACTAAGAAAAACAATAACACTAATAATGAAAATAGTAAAACCATAAAAAAATAAATAATAAAACACTCACAAGTGAGGAAGGCCCTAAGTTGGCCTCCAAACACTGTAGAATCTCCTCCTTGGGCACATTTTCCCAATCCTCATCCAGGCCAATATCAACACCAAAAAAGGTTTTACCCTTGTCCACTGAAGTCTAGGTAGGACACTCAAGAGAGAACATGCCTGTCGAAGCCTCCTTGGAGATGATGGTAATGGTTCTCTCAAGAGATCCCTCCACCTCGGTGCACTTAGCGAACCTGTCATAAGCAGACTGCAACCCTAACCCATCAGCAAACATCTCCATTCGGTGATGTTCAACTGACTCCTCCTTTAACTATTTCTTGTACTGATGCTTATGGTCCTTTTGGTCGTGGTCCCATTTCCATACTTTGGAAATAAGGGATTTCCATTCATGACATTTCCTATTCAGCAAATCCATCTGTGCTCTTTGTTATGCTAAATCCCGTGTCGCCTGCACTTTGCTATTCAAAACTATCCAGTAACACGTGTAGGTGATTTCAGATGTGTGCTAAGTGCTATCACCAGATAGCCTAGCAGTATCTCCTCCTTGCTAGGATTGGAGATCCCTTTTCTCCTCTCTCTCCTTTGCTAGTGCTTCTTTCAATGAATGCACCTCATCCCATAGATACTCAACTGAATGCCTACAAGTCCAAAGTGACTTAGCATTTTATACGATGTAACTAGAAACTACATCGTACACATTTCTAGGGACTTGCTCAATATTCCCTGGTAATTTGGGGAGGGCATCTATATGGGTAGCTTCACAAGGATTCCACTAGAGCTTGGCACCTGCAAGTGTAAGTACTGCACACATGAATCAACTATAATCAACAATGAATGCAAAGAAACACAAATAAAACCAAACACTTAGCATAATATGTAACTTACACATACCTAGTTCTGGATGAGCTTCTTGTAAGCGAGCAACCACATCATTAACGATACCTTTAAAAAAGTCAATTTTGCTAGGCATTTCGAGCCATGGTCTTAGCTAGTCAGTTTATGTGGGACAAGCAAGGGAGGTCTCTTCAATCGGAACCTGTGATCTTGACATTGCTTCCCAGGATGTATGTGCCTCAGAAATTTCAGCATCTACCTCTGATGCTAAAGATAATCAAGATAATTAAGAACAACACATGAAAATTAAAGGACACAGAATATGGATTGAGCTAAAAGGAACATACCAAAAATCTCTTTGTTGTTTAGCTTGGGTGGATCACCAAGCTGCAAAGATCCATCAAAGAAACCATCGAAGACACCTCTTTCATCAGTTGAATGCCTAAGTGCATCCAAAGCCTCCGCAAGCTTCCTTCCCATGATGTTTTTCACATCTTCCTCTTGCAAGGCAGGAGGTTCTTTGATCATTTCTTCTCTTTCCTTCGCCTCTTCCTCCGACCCTGTGACAACCACTTCAAGATCAACCATTGGGGCCTAAGCCTCCCTCCCTCTCTCTCATGACTTTCCTCTGATAATTCCAAAATCTTATAGTTAGTATAACATAGTATATATAACGTATATGCCAAAAGCAACAAACAAAAAAATAGTAATAATAAATATACAACAATAAAATAAACTACTTACCCTCCACTGGTAGTACAAATCGAATCTTCTTTGCTCTTGGTGGTATCACATCTAGAGTAGGCTTCCTTGGGTGTTCTTTCCTCTTCACCTTCACTTTAGACTTTCCAACAGTCTCACCAATCAAACATTCAGCCCTTTTAACAGACGTGCACAGCCTAGGCGGTTCCAATCCCAAGCTATCATGGGAATGATGCGAACGGCTAGCTGCACCTCCAGTTGTAACTGATACTGATTCCTCAATGTCTTCTAGTGGGTCCTGGGATCTAGTGGTGCTAAACAAATGGCAAATCCAAGGGTGGGATAGTTGTGAATGATCCCTCAAAATATAGCAGTTATCATCATAAACTACTAGGAACTTAGCAAACCTACGTAGGTACCCCGTGAAGAAAGCAAATGTAAAATGGGATTTGGCGTGGATGTTTGAATGTAACCTAACAATCTCTCCATGAAAACCAGATCCAAAAAACTGTGCCCAATTATAGCACATGACCATCTCTAAAACTACATGTATCACACGCGCAGACTCTATCCCAAGGTTTGTTCCTTGAGAAAGAGATTTGGGTCGGAAGAGAGGATACAGGAAGTTCATCTCCATTGATCGGGTATCATCTCGCATGGCAAAGCCCTTAGGACCCCAAGACATGCCTAACCACTGCTCAAGCTCTCTTATGACCTTTCCTTCTTTAGTTGCTTTATATATGGTCACCATGTTACCATCCATGGGCACACCAAAAATATCAAAAAGGAACTCAGTGGTCATGTGGAAAGATACATTGACTCCTCAAACCCATGTGGTAAAATGGGAAGCATCATCACTAAAAGAATCAACAATGGTGATCATCTCAGTAGCCAGAATGCTAGGCGTCAAAGCTGTGAACAAGTCCATTAGACCTACCTGGGTAAGGTGGCTAATGATCAAATCAGAAGTTCTCTTCTGCAACCATTTTTGTGACTGCTCTACCTCTCCATATTTTGTAAAAAGTGTGGCCTCAGTACACCCTGTTATAATGGTAACTTCTTCGGGGGGGATGGCTACTGTAAAAAGAAAAACATAGAGCGAAGAGTGAAAAAAAAAGAACATAGTACACGATGATGCAGAAAAAAGGAAATGGAGCCTAGACTGTGGTCAGTTACCATCTGTAAATGGTGTAGGTGGGGTGGGTGTAGGATCAATCCTTTGAGGGAAAATTGGCCCATTAGAGAACTAATCCTTATGTAACCAACCACAAACTTGGCAGCACTCAAAGGCTCTCAAAAACTACCTATGGTAGTAAAAAATGGCCATTTTTATCTAGTCTAGTACCGTGGCATGAAGAATGGGGCCCGCCATGAATGTCTCTAATGTTGTGCACGCTAAGGCAAGCCCACCATCATCATTGTGCATCCCATGTTCATCAAAACAGGGTCTGCATAAGAAAACAACAACATTTAGATGATGACATAAAATTTAAAAAGGAATAAAAAAAATTAAAGGCACAAAGGAGGATACTTATTCACTTTATATACTGTCCTAGGTGGGTTCTAGAATAGAGTGTGTACATGAAAGGCTAAGAAAAGTGTGTTGCTGCTGTTGTAATGACTACAAGTAGGTAGCTCCCACACATGAGTCAAGGGACGAGTAGATCTAGGACCCTCAGTAGGGCCTCCCTCAACTCTAAAAAGTCCCTCATCTATGTTGGTAACAAAGGCAAGCATGCTTTATGTAGACCCGGGTAACATGGTCTCAATAATATCACGAGCCAATTGATCACTCAAGTGAGACCATATAACCACACCAAAATTTTGCAGAATGAATGAAAAAAAGGAACTGACACCGGGATGGAACCATATCACATGGGGCCTGATGTGCATGTCATAGGGAGGTGTGTCTAGTCCAAAGGGGCCAAACCAAGCAAGTACACCAACAAGCTCAACTACAAGAAGAGAAGGTTTAGGTCCCCTGCGTACAGCCAAAAACATTAGGTAAGTGAAGAATCTAAGTGCTAACAATAGGTCAAAATCACATAAACCAAAAATCACATAAAAAATACTTTAAATGCACAGCTTCACCCCGTGAGACAAGGACACCAATATCTATTTAGTGTATCTGACGCTCACTGGAGTACATTGAAATCCATTTCACAATAACTCCACACAAAAGTACAGAACGTAAACACTCACTAAAGAAAGGTTTAAATCATCCCAGCTAATAGGAAAATAATAAACGATATAAACATGAAACCAGCAAGTAATGGGCATCCCAGCTAACAACGCATGTCTTCACATTTTAGCTCACGGTGGGCATCCTTGGCAGCTTATGTTGGGAACTACCCTAGTGTCAACTCACACTGGGGCCTTTCCCAACAAACTCACATTAGGAACCTACATTCCAGCTCATGTTGGAACCTACATTCCAGCTCATGTTGGAACCTATAAACTCATGCTAGGAACCTGCAACTTGCCCTGGGAATCTTGCAGCTCACGCTGCTTGGAAGACCCGGTGCTCACGTTACCTGAGACCCTGGTGGTCACACTGAAAACTCCCTTTCTCCCCTATAACGTTGCTCACGCTGATGTTCAACAACGCTCATGCTAGGGCCTATTTCAGCAACTCACTCTGATTGGCTCCCACACAGAACTCACATTGGGAGGTCCACATAATCCAGCTCATGCTGAGAACTAGCAGCTCACACTGCCTAGAGAAATTTGTGTTCACATTGCCCAAGGCACAAGAAAAGAAAAAAAAACTTAATGCTACCCAGGAACCTGGTAGTTATGCTTCCAATGCAAAAATAGAAACAAGAATAGGCCTTCCCCTACAAAAAGGACTTCTTGGCCCACACTCATGCTGGCCCTTTTGTGGCCTGAACCTCACACTGGCCCTTTTGTAGCCCAAACTCACGCTGGCCATTTCCTGGCCTGAAAGTCACATTGCCTAAAAAACCCTATAGCCCAGGATGCCCAAAAAGCCTAAAAACCCAACCCATGCTGCTAGGAAGTCCCAAAAGCTCATGCTATCTAGGATATTGCTGGCACTTACGACATGCTTGCCCCAAAAATGCAAAACAACCAAAACAAATCGAACTTGCACCCACGTCCTACATTTCCCTAGGCACTCATGGCCTGCACACACACGTTGATGCCATGAAAATCAAGAACATCAAGCCACAAATCCCAAATAAACCTAAAACAACCCCAAATTTGTGGCCATAAAATTCTACCCTAGGTAATGTTGTCTACAAATGCTAGAGAAAAAACAAGAGAAAACAAATCTACCTATGCAGGGCCCCATCCCACGCTGGAATCCTGGCTTGGGGGGGATGCTGGAATAGCTCTTCACTCTCCTCCATGAACACCATATTTTCTTGCTTCTTCCCTTTACCTTGACTTGCTTTCCCCTTCATGGCTACCCTAGCTCACGCGGAAGCTGACACTGTAGCTCACGCTGCACTCTGTAGCTCACGTTGTAATCCAAATTTCCAGGAACTCAGGCTAACAGAAATGATGTCTTGTACTCCAAAATCCCCTTTTTTAACCCCTAATATTTTCAATTTAATTTAATTTAATTTGTTATCTTTTATTTTATTTCCTCTTTTTATTTTAATTTTAGTTCACTATGTTTCATCATTTTTGCATGTTATCGTTTATATTTCATGCTTGCCTAGTATTCCTTATTATTCTAGCCTCTGGAGATGAAGCCCAAATTTTTTAAAAAATTTATATAGAGAAGGGGAGAAAAGTTCAAAAGTCAAAAAAAATATACATACATGTATAAACATTTCAAAATCCACAAAATTTTACAACCGCATAAACTTATTGTTCGCACAAAAATTTAAAAATCAAAAATACTGCATACACATTCAAAATGACAAGCTAACATGAATCACATGGCCCAGTACGGCCTAAAACTACCATGAAAATCATTACGTTCCACAATTTTGTTAGTACATAAATTAGTTATCTAATGCCTGTTTACATTTAAATACTCCTTCATCAAGCAAGAGTCGCTCACTTTGCTCCCGGTTTAAATTGGCAGGAGCAAGCACATGGCCACCAAGAATATCCTTTCAACATTGTCTCTCAGTGGACCCTATGGGAAGGTTAAAAGAGGAATCAATCTAGAATCCTTGGATCTAGACCCATGCGCTTATACTGACTTAATAGCTTCTACTCAGGAAATATCGGACTGGCCTAAAACTATGGCCAAGACTTTAGATCTAGAGGCTGATAATATCATCGAAGACCCTCTTGTTGAAGTCCCCATTACTACATTCGATGGTGAAACTAGAACATTGAAATTAAGCACCCTACTAGACTCACAACTTGTCAATAACCTCACTCAAATACTGAAAGACAACATCAAAACATTTGCATTGTCATATACCGACATGCCAGGATTAGACCCTCGAATCATCCAACACAATATCATCCTTGATGAAAAAATTAAATCGGTAAAACAAAAGGCATGAAAGGTTAGACCTGAGGTGGCTTTAGCAGTCCATGCTGAAATTACAAAGCTCTACCAAGCCAGTTTCATTTGGGCCATTGACTATTCTAACTGGGTATCAAACATTGTAGTTGTCCCTAAGAAGAATGGTAGTATACGCATATGCATTGATTTCTGTGATCTCAACACAACTACTATAAAGGATGACTTCCCACTACCTAGCATCAATCAACTCATTGACACAACTGTTGGGCATGCACTATTATCCTTTATGGATGAATTTTTAGGATATAATCAAATAAGAATCAATCTAGAACATCAACTTAGAACAACTTTTATGACACCTTGGGGCACATTCTGCTATACAATGATGTCATTTGGCCTTAAAACTATGGGAGCCACATATCAATGAGTAATGACATATATATTTAGTGATTACATGCTCAATTTGCTCAATGATTATGTTGAAGATATCGTGGTTAAATCTAAAAGAACCGTACAACATGCAAAATATCTAGACCTAGTGCTTAAACGTTGCCTCAAATATAACCTTAGACTCAATCTAAAGAAGTGTGTCTTTGGTGTCAAAATGGACAAGATGCTTGGTTTCATAGTCTCTGAAACAAGAATATGGGTAGACCCAGATAAGGTTAAGGAAATAACTAACATGAAACCACCAAAGAACATTACAGAACTATGGGGCCTCCAAGGTAGATTGCAGTTCATAAGACACTTTATTGAAAGGTTGACAAATAAGTTGAGACCTATGAAGCACCTATTATGAAAAAATGTGCATTCCCAATGGACCCAACAATGTCAGGAAGCATTCGAGAACATAAAGCAAGAGCTGACTCAACTGCCAATTGTTTATCCCCCGCAAGGCAATAAACCCTTTTATAACTACCTTGCAACTTTTGATGCTTCCATTGCATCAATGCTTTTTCAAAAATGTAAAGATGGAGCCGAGATCCCTGTATATTACCTAAGCCACGCTTTAATTTCCTATGAACAACGATACATTGATGTAGAGAAATCATGCCTTGCCCTCATTTTCACCTTGAAGAAATGGTGGCATTATCTCTTTTGCAATCAAGTTTACATCATTTGCAAGAATAATGTACTCCGCGCTATCACCAACAACATCTACGAGTTGAGTAGGATAGCTAGGTGGAAAGAAATGATCATAGAGTTTGACTTACACTATGTTGCTCAATCTTCCATAAAAGGTTAAGCAATAGTCACACAATTAGCCATCTCACCAATGCATGATCAAGCAATAGTTAACCTTGAGTTCCCCGATGAGAATGTTAATAGTATAGATAGTGTACCTGACAACTACGAGGCAATCCTCTATTTCGATGGAGCTTCAACCTCCCGAGGAGGAAGTGTGATGGCCATTTTAACATACCCCTCTAGAGAAATCCAACCCTTCACCTACCGATTGACCTTTCCTTGTACCAAAAATGTGGTGGAATACGAAGGTCTTTTTAGAGGTCTTCAAGCAGCGTTGACTTCGGGTATCTCACGTCTTGTAGTTCGAGGTGTTTCACAGCTAGTCATTAATCAAGTCACTGACGTTTATGCATGTAAGGCTCCCCATTTGCAACCGTATTGTGATTTGACCAAACATCTACTGAGGCAACTAGTAGAAATGGATATACAACATGTCCCTAGAAGTGAAAACACCATCGCTGATGCACTTACTACACTAGCCTTAAACATGACACCCGAAATGTTCCATACGTTGCCTAGCTTTATAACAAGTTGTGCTAAACCTATAATTAACACTCTTGAAGAAATGCCTATAGCATCCATTAGCACAAGACATGCAATAGAATGGTACAATGCCATAAAATAGTACCTTCTACAAGGCAAACCTCCACAACATTTGAAAAATTCTCAAAAAGATGCCGTGAGGAAATGCTCTCAACAATATGCGTTAATAGGGGACACATTGTGTCACAAATCCTATGAAGGCATCCTACTGATGTGTGTTAGTAGCATTGATGGTCAAACAATTGTAGAACAAGTCCATGAAGGACTTTGTGGAGGGCAGATTGCACCCAAAGCAATGGTAACAAAGATTAGGCGCTTAGGGTACTACTAGCCACACATGGAGTACGATTGCATCTCCAAGGTCAAAACATGTGACATTTGCCAAAAGCATGGTAATCTAATACATGTGCCACCTAACTAATTACACACAATACAAATCACATGGCCATTCCAAAAATGGGGATTAAACTTAATTGGATCGATAACGCCATCCTCCTCTACAGGACATAGCTTCATTATCACAGCAACTGAATACTTCACAAAATGGGTAGAAGCTATTCCCCTTAGGAAGACCACTTCAAAACATATTTTCACTTTCATAATAGAAAATATTGTGACCCATTTTGGTACTCCGATGGTCATTGTTACTGACAATGGGCCACAATTTAGCAATGCAGACATTAAAAGGTTCTATGAAAGCTTGGGTATTAAACATGCATTCTCATCACCTTACTACCCACAAAGCAATGGTCAAGAGAAAGCTACAAACAAAACTGTCATCATGGTTCTCAAAAGGATGCTAAATCAGGGCAAGAAATGATGGCACGAACAATTAGTCTATGCATTGTGGGCATACAGACCGACACATCGAACATCTACAGGTAAAACTCTATATAGTCTTGTATATTGATCTAAAGATGTTTTACCTTTAGAGTTACAAGTTCCCTCGTTGCGGATAGCTCTCTCAGGTCTTCTCAATGAAGGCCAAAGCAATGAACTACACATTGCTAACCTCGACTCGGTGGAGGAGGAATGTGTGTGAATGCTTGATCAGATCGAGTGGTACCAGAAACAACAACAGCAACGACACAAACACGATCTGCATAAACGCCCGATTAAAGAAGGAGACTTAGTCCTTAAGGTTGTCTGTGAATATTCAGATAAGTTCTCAACTAACTAGGAAGGGCCTTACTTATTCACCAAGGCGTATAATAATAAAGCATTCAAACTTGTTGACATGGACGGGAACAAGTTTGCTAATCCTACAAATCATTTGTACCTAAAACAGTACTATGTCTGATGAACTTGAGGTACAGAACAGTCCTAGCATAATGACTTAAAAATGATACCACAGAACGGTCCTAGCATCATGACTTAAAAATGATGCCAGATAATGGTCCTAGCATCATGACTTAAAACTAATACCACAGAATGGTCCTGGCATCATGACTTAAAACTGATACCATAGAATGGTCCTAGGGCTATGACTTGAAACTGGCACCACATAATGTCCTGGAGTCATGACAGTAAAATGACACCATAGAGCTCTATCCGGTATGACACTAAACTACCACATCTATCTACCATGACATGAAACTAGCATCCAGAGTCCACTAAGAATATAAACTAGTTTNATGACATGAAACTAGCATCCAGAGTCCACTAAGAATATAAACTAGTTGTCATCCTCACAATCTACTATGACTATAAACTAGCAACGCACTGTCTGCTATGACGCTAAGCTGGCACCGTCCAAAGGGTTATGACATGAAACTAACCTGTAACAGTCCGCTAAGACTATAAACTGGTGACATCATCAATGATCAGGAAAAACTTGAAAAGATGTGTTGCTACAATTTGCTGCACCTATTCCACAAAAGACTTGCTGCATAGTTTGTCTCATGGATCCTGATGAAGCTGATGATATTCATGATTCTGTCTGCTTTGAAATTGCACATGGTGGCTCCATCTCCTTAGCTATTCTCAACATTAAAGTGCTTAGTTAACCATTTTATTTGTGGTTTTCTTATCTTCTTGGTGTTGTGTTTGCAGGATGACATGCCTGAGGCATTCGTGCATAGATGCACTTCATCATGATGATAAGGTATCACATTCTTCCTAACGCTCACAACTCGGTTAATCAAATCATTCATAAGTACATTCCCCAATCCTAATACATTCCCTATTCCCCATCATGTTCCCTTTGTCCTATTTAATTATACCCCATAGATACATTCTACTCCCCTAGAGCTCTTGATATATTTTTGCACACTGTAACTCTCTAAGCAGTTGCAATGCAAAACACAGTACACAGTACATGACACAAAATGCAAACACATGACCACAATACATAGCACTGAAAGCAAGTTCTTTCAAAAAGACCAAAAAGAACAAGAAAAGAAAAAAAAAGAAGAAACAAAAAAAAAGAAAAAGAACAAAAAGTTTGAAGAGAAAAATACACGGAAAAGGTCTCCATGACCCCGTTAACATTATAGACCAAAGACTATTGGCTATTCTCATACAAGCCTCAGGCGAGAAGGTAATTGTCTTAGAAAATAGTTACACTCATGTCTCAAAGAGATCATGTTGCACATCATCGCATGGATTTGGTTGTTTACAATGGGCCTCGTAAACATTCTATAAGAGTCTCGTTTCTCCAAAGAACGCACCTCCTATGGCTTGGCTCCAAGTTTGCTGAAAAATGGCTATTGACAAGGACCAAAGATATAGCTTGTTCACATGAGAGCATTCCTATCTCACCATTCCAACAGTAATTATATCCCTTGATTAACTCTTGATTTCCCCAGCTACAACCAATCCCCTTGCATCTTGAACTACATTTCCCTAATCCCATATACTTTTTGAACATGATGCAATGATGTCCAGCCAAGGGCCGACGGTTAATGCTTGGTACTTGGTTGTTCATGGTTTTTTGCACTTCTTTGTCGATGCCTCTTGGGTGGACTCCTCCAGACATTAACAAAGAGGGGCCAATGAAACACCACTAATTTTGGCCTAACACTTTGAAACGAGAACAACCCTTTTAGCTTTTGGAAGGCAAAATTTGACTAAGGCATGGAACTCATGACTAGCTTGCTCATGTTGTCAAGCTAGCTTTCCCTCAACATGAGTAACTCCAACAAGCTTCAAAATCAAGTAAAAAATGGTCCAAATTTAAGGGTGCAAGCCATCCTCAAGGGCCACTGATGTCAACTCCAAGCTTCAGCATTCGGGGATTCAAATTTTAGTGTCAAAAGATGCAAATTTTCTCACTCACACTATCACTGATGCTAAGGTCACGCTGGTAGCATGAGTACAGTGTGAGAAACTTTCAAAGCCCAAAATTGAGTCGGAATGATCTAATTTCCAACATCCAAGTCATCCTTGGAGTTCATCATCGACAAAATTCAAGTTCCAACCTTCAGAATTCTAGATTTCAGCCCAAAATTACAAGTTTATGCAGCTCATGCTGTGGTCATGCTGCACTCACACTAGCAGCATGAGTCTACCATGAGCTACCCAAAATGACCTAAAACAAGTCACATCATGCTTAATTTTTGACTTGCAGATCATTCCTAAGGTTAACCACACAGTCAGACAGAAGTTGCACTTAAGAACTAGGCTTCAAAAATCAAAATTTGGTGAAAAATATATCATTTTAGCTCACTCACGCTGAGGTCACGTTGGCAGCGTGAGTGTAGCATGAGTGTAGTGTGAGCATGTTGAGGTCATGCTAAGGCACAATCAACTGACACTGGAACTCCTGATCAAACAAAGATGCCTCAAAATGCCACAAAATCATAGATTAAGAAGTTTCAAGCAAGCCAGAGTCAATTTCTCTTGTTGTAAATTATCATTTCATTGTAAATTTTCATCATTTGTGAGCTTGTCAGGCTCTTACGCTTTGAATTATATCTGCCTCCATGAGTGTAAGCTAGCTTGAGTAAGCCGACACACGCTATAAGATACAATGCACCTGGTCAAAAATGTAGCTTGCCCACACACGTCCAACTCATACACAGCTATCCATCGGACACGTGTCACTTGATCCGTTTTTCTCTCAATTCTTAGCCATTGATTCCATCCATGAATTTCGTGCTCAAACTTGGCCAAACCCTATAAATACCCTGTTAATTCACATAAACAAGGTTGGAAATTTTGAAGGTTGATGGCTTAGGAAACTTAGACTAGCAATCCTTGGGCACTTTGGCACACTTGACTCCTAGCATCCAAGCACTCCTGAAACACATCACATCACCCCAGGGCTTGGCGCTTGACTTGCCATCTACACGTGCAACTACGCTTTGACCGGTGCACATATTTTCTAAGCAATAGAATATAGTTCATTTTTCTAGCGATTATATTTTTTACTGTGTTTTACATTCTATTTACGTTCTGTTTACAATACTAGTTCTATGCCACTGTTTATGTTTCAAACATCAGTTACGATAACCCCAGTGCAGGCTATAGTTTACGCTTTGGAAAGTCCTTGGTTGATTTGCATGAAGACCATCCATGGTACTTTGCCTTTGTTTTCTTTTCCAACTTGCCCTTAGGTGAAGGCATGGTTAGCTGTGTCTACTCGATGATCTTTCGGTGTTTGTTTTCCCTTCTAGCCTTACACTGACAATTTAGGTCAGTACAATCCACTTCACCATATTTAAAGAATAGGTTAGTTTCATCACTTCCAACGGTGACTACCATAACCTCTTGGGATTCAGCTGCTATTGCAATAATCAAACAAAATGATAAAAATAAAAAAGACAACACAATCAATCAATTAATCAATCAAGTACATATTAAGGGACATGCACAACTTAACTCACCAGGTATGAATGGTGTGGGGAATGGTGGGATTTCCACTAGAAATTCTTCCATGGTGGGTGCATGACAAGAGGTCTATTTGTCATCCAACCATCCAAGTTCTTCTCATTTCAAGTAGAACTTAGCATACTTGGTTGGATAGGTCCTAAATTTAGTGTTAAGTTGTTCTATAACATTGACGCACATGTTCTCGGTAGAAGAGAACTCTTGTAAGGATGTTTGGATCAAACCTGACAACATATAGAATGCAATAAGAATTTCAACTATGTAAGACAAATGATCTAACATGCCTAAGTATCTTCATAGGACTCACCCATCAGCACAGTAGATGGTCCTAGGTGGATTCTGGAAGAAAGTGCCCATGTGACGAGTGACAAACAAAGTGTTGTACTTATGATAATACTTAAATTCGGGCATAGCCCAAACCCAAGACAAGTGTCTCAAACCTTTTGGGCATTGATTTGAGCTCCCAACCCCTCTCCTTCAATAGATCCATTGGCCATAAACTTTAAAATGCCTCAGTTTTGCCCAAGAAATAGCATTTCAACCAAAACACTGACAATCTCTGCCAACAAGTGTGATCATACTATCACACTGAAGTGGTGAAGGAGGAACTCTAGGAATTCCTACACGCCTTCCTAAAACTAGAATGCCTAGTCCCTTACTCGTGCATGGGGAGGGGGGACATTGGCCACAGGGGCACTTAGGTAGCATAGAACCCTTACCAGCTAGATCATGATCAAGATGGGTTTTAACATGACCCTACACAGTATAGCACAAAGCATTAGTTCACAGTGTTCAAGTGATGGTTACTATATAGCGTAGCAACCCCTTTTATACAAATTTTTCTAAGTATGAAACAGTATGCCCCTGGTATGGTGAGACAAACTCAAATTTCTATCAAGTATTAGTTCCATTTTCGTGACTTGTCCCATATAGCATAGTAGTCGTGTTACGTGTAGCACAGCAACGTAGCACATGACACACTGTAGCAAGTACATCCCACGCAGCGTAGCGACCATGTCACACGCAACATAGCAACGTAACAACTACACCCCGCGTGACATGAAAAATGTAGCAATAAAGCAAGTACAGTAGCATAGCAGCGTAATAGGTCTAACAACATAGCAGGTGTGACAATGTAGCAAGCATACCAGCATAGCAAGTATGGTAGCATGGTGGCATGACAGCATAGTGTAACAGGCACCAAAAATGTAACACAGCTTGTCAATCACTTTGACAAAAGTAACACAGCATGTCAGTCACGCTAACAGAAGTAACATAGCCCAAAAAGGAACACACAACATTTCCATAGCCCTAGCCCTATCCCGTTGCATAGAATTTAACAAAAGTAAATCAAAACCTTCTCCACACGTGCTATGCTACCTAGGACGCATGTTATGCTGCCAAGAATGTGTGCTACATCGCATAGAACCTCCCAAACACTCGAAATGGTGCATCGTCCACTCCCAACAATGGTGGCTAGGGTAGCGCCACATACCAACAGTAGCGTAGTGATTTCCATAGTAGCTATGGTCAAATTGACAATAGCCACAACGTAGCAGCTAAAGTGGTGGTCGAGTCCATAACAACAACGGTTACAGCATAGCAAACGTAATAATCGAAGTGATCGAGGGGTAGTAACCATGGCAACAACCCTACTGAATAAATCAAACAATGTAAGCAAGGGTAGCGTAGCAACTTACCAAGTAGACGATGCTTCCTGTCATTCCTCAATGCGTGCCCTGGGGAGATGTCACAAGGTGTGTTCCCCTTCATCCACATTGGTGATACCTTAATGCCTACGTTCACTCCTGCGTGCCATTGTCTCATTGTCAAACTCAAGTGTATCAACCACTACGCTGCAACTGCTATGCTGCCTCTCTATTTGAACCGTGCTACGCTCTGGGTGTTAGCTCTAACAGTGAAAATGATAAGATTACCATTGGGCATTCCATGTCCCGTGCATAACGCGAGACGTCCTGCATCCCACGCATAATGCGGAATTCCCTTGTCCCCTACAGCGTAGCATGGGACACCCCATGTCTATTGCAGCGTAGCACACAGTTGCAGCGTAGCATTTAAATACACATAAATTTTCACCCCATTTCTATAATGTTGCATAGTTACGGTCCACTACAACCTTAAACTGGCAATTTAACTTATAATGTTGCATGGTTACAGTTCACTAAGACCTTAAACTAGCAATTTTAACATATAACTTTGCATGGTGGTGATTTGCTACAACCTTAAATTAGCAATTTTGACTTACAATGTTGCATAGTGGCGGTCCGCTAGGACCTTAAACTAGCAGTTTTTGGCATATAATGTTGCACCATTATGGTCCACTATGACCTTAAACTAGAAATTTTAAAACTCCCTCTATGTTCTAGTCACAGTGACGGTCTGCTATGACCTTAAACTAGCAATTTTGACATATGATTTTGCATGGTCACAGTCTGCTAAGACCTTAAACTGGAAACTTTTGACATTACATAATTACCTTGCATATATTTCATTGCATGTTGTTGTGTTAAGTAGTTATCACTTGACTTTGTTTTTTTTACTTATTATTATAGGAGTGCTTAAAAAATGGCTAAGTATGATGATCTTTGTTCGTCCTTAATTTTGACAGGACCCCACAGTAAGTTTATGAGATGCTTGAATGTAGAGTTGATAGACTTTGAACCACCCTCTTATGACAACTACATAGCATCCTTAGAAACACCCCTAGACTGGCCCAAACATCTGGTCCATGCCTTAGATCTAAAAGCCGATGATGTAACTAAGGACCCCCTTATCGAAATCCTTGTGACTACATCTAAAGGAGAGGTAAGAACATTAAAAGTTAGCTCTTTGCTAGAGTCATAAGTTTAACAAAACATTTTCAAAGTCCTCAATGATAATGCTAAAGTTTTTGCATGGTCATATGAAGACATGCCAAGCTTAGACCCACACATCATATAGCACAATATCATACTAGATTCATGTGTGAAGGCGGTCAAACAAAAAGCTTGCAAGATCAAACCAGATATTGCATTAGTTGTACGTGGAAAAATCACTAAGCTTTACCAGGCTTGGTTTATTTGGGTAGTCAATTATTTGGAATGGGTATCAAACATTGTAGTCGTTTCCAAGAAAACTGAGGGTATACGAATCTGTATAGACTTCCAGGATTTGAATAAGACAACGATTAAGGACGATTTCCCATTGCCTAGCATCGACCAACTCATCAATACTACGGCAAGCCATGCCTTACTATCCTTCATGGATGGATTCTTAGGCTACAATCAAATTTGCATAAATCCATAACATCAACTAGCCACCACCTTCATGACCCCTTGGGGAACCTTCTGCTACACGATGACGTCCTTCAGGCTAAAAAATGCAAGAGTGACGTACCAGCGGGTGATGACCTACATCTTTAGTGATTATCTTTTAGAGAAGCTAAATGATTATGTGGAAGATATAGCTGTTAAATCTGAGAAAGCTACTGATCATGCAAAGGACCTAAACTTGGTGCTTCAATGTTGTCACAGGCATGAACTTCGCCTCAACCCAAGAAAATGTATTTTCGGAGTCAAAACTAGACGCATGTTAGGCTTCGTGGTGTCAAAAATGGACATACATGTAGACCTCGATAAAGTTAAAGCCACTGTTCACTTGGAACCACCTACAAACCTTAAGGAGTTGTGTGGGCTATAGGGTAGGGTATAATTCATAAGAAGATTTATCGTAAGATTGACTGATAAGTTGCATCTACTTTAGGCTATTACAACCAATATATACAAGAGTAGCAGGATAGCTTGATGGAAAGCCATAATCACGGAATTTGATTTACACTATGTAGCACAGTCATCTATAAGGGTCAAGTGATAGCTATGCAGCTTATGGCTTTAGCTACCAATGACCAAGCAGTGATATAGCCTGAGTTTCCAGATGAGCACATTAGTAGCATAAGCCTAGTACCCACAGACTTTGAAGCCATCGTACACTTTGATGGTGCCTCAACTATGCAAGGTGGTAGTGCTGCCACTATTGTCACATTTCCATCTGGGGAGATCCAAACTTTTTCATATCACTTTACATTTCTTTGCATGAACAATGTAGTAGAATACTAATGTCTCCTTAGGGTTATTCTAGCAGCTCAAGAGGTAGGAATCCAAAACTTAGCAATTAGAGGTGACTCACTATTAGTCATTAATCAAATTACAGAGGTATTTGCTTGCAAGGAACAACATTGATGCCTTATTTTGATTTAGCCAAATATTTGCTAAAGTAATTTGCAACCTCTAATGTCCAATACGTACCCCACAATGAAAATACTATAGCCAATGCATTAGCCACATTGGCCTTGAGTGTGCCACCACACATGTTTGCCACCTTACCTGCCGAAATAGTGAAATGCATTGATCCCATCATTCACACAACACACATTGTGTCTATAAGTGTAGTACATACTTGAGAATGGTATGATGACATTAAAACATACCTCCAACATGGTGAACCCCCACACAACCTGACACCTACCCAAAGGGATGCAATACGAAAGCAAGCATGGAAATATGTCCTTGTAGGAGACAACACTCTATGCAAACGCTCTTATGGTGGAATATTACTAGTTTGCATTAATGGGGACAAAGCACAAAAAATTGTTGATGAAGTCCATAAGGGATTGTGTGGAGGGCACATAACTCCTAGGCCTATGACAACAAAAATTAGACATCTAGGCTACTATTGGCCTTACATGGAACATGATTGCATCACTAAGGTAAGGACATGCAATGTATGTCAACGTCATGGGAACCTCATACATGTGTCACCTACTGAACTACATACCACACAGATCACATGGCATTTCTGACTATGGGGACTAGACATCATAGGACCTATTACACCTAAGTCTTCTGCAGGGCATAGTTTCATTATTACTACAACTAAGTACTTTACAAAATGGGTAGAAGCTATTCCTCTTAGAAAGACCACATCCCAACAGGTTTGCAAGTTCATGCTAGATAACATAGTTACATGGTTTGGCCTTCCCATGACTATTGTTATCAACAATGGGCCATAATTTAGTAGCATAGAAGCCGAAGCTTTTTGCAAAAGTCTTGGTATCAAAAATTCTTTCTCATTGCCATATTACCCCCAGGAAAATGGCCAAGTAGAGGCTACGATTAAAGTCATCATCAACCTTTTANTTTTTTAGACTTTGGCAATGGCGAGGGTTGGAGGATTCAAAGACTACGGCTACGCCATTGTTCTTTTGGGACTTCAGCAGGGAGTGATGATGATGGGAGCTATGACCAAACTGATTGGCAATGGCAGAAATATCTTTGGAAGCTCAGCAAGATGCCACATGGCATCTCCGAAAGATCAATAGGATACCAAGGATGGCAACACTACATGTGTCCTAGAGGATTTTTCCTTGGCGATGTGAACTTCATTTTGGAACTGCAACGTCTCACCCCATCTTGCCTAGGAAGCTCGAAGATATGCATGATTCCTTGTTCACAAGGTCACATGTGTTGGATCAAAGATATTACCTTGCAAACCCAGTTTCAGGTCCTAGTAGATCATCGAATGTGCTAGTTTAAGATCCCAGTAGACTGTGATGTGCCAGTCTAAGGTCCTAGTAGACCGATGTGCTAGTTTAAGGTCCCAGCAGACTACTGTGCTAGTTTAACGTTGTAGCGGATGGGGGATGGCTAGTTTAAGGTTGTAGCAAACCATGTTATGGGTGCCAATCTTATGTCATGGCCCAAAGATATGTTATGCCAGTTTAACATCATAGTGGATGTTCTATGCTAGTTTTATGTTNGACTGGCACATCACAGTCTACTGGGATCTTAAACTAGCACATTCGATGATCTACTAGGACCTGAAACTGGGTTTGCAAGGTAATATCTTTGATCCAACACATGTGACCTTGTGAACAAGGAATCATGCATATCTTCGAGCTTCCTAGGCAAGATGGGGTGAGACGTTGCAGTTCCAAAATGAAGTTCACATCGCCAAGGAAAAATCCTCTAGGACACATGTAGTGTTGCCATCCTTGGTATCCTATTGATCTTTCGGAGATGCCATGTGGCATCTTGCTGAGCTTCCAAAGATATTTCTGCCATTGCCAATCAGTTTGGTCATAGCTCCCATCATCATCACTCCCTGCTGAAGTCCCAAAAGAACAATGGCGTAGCCGTAGTCTTTGAATCCTCCAACCCTCGCCATTGCCAAAGTCTAAAAAAGCATTCAACTGGTAGGATTCCCACCTTGCAACTAGATTTCATGACTCTTACCTTTGATGAGGATTCTTGAGCACCTGCATCATCATTGCTTCTAGCCTCTTCAGTGCTCATTCCCAGAAGGGCCGTTGAAGCTTTTTGGCCTACTATTGCCAAAGCCGGCATTGGCCTTCCTGCTTTGGACATTGCATGCGTTAGACACAGCACTTGCCATCCTAGTAGTGTCCTGAGCAAACAGGACTTTGCCCTCACTTCCCTTGATGATTGTTTTTTCTAGTTTTATCTCTATTATGTTTGCATGATAAAAGCCAAGATGGTGTTGTTTAGGAATGCGTTCCACCATGAGAACAAGACACTACATTGTTCCGAAGTACCCACTTCGATCAGCCTAACTTCTTGAGAGTGCATATCCTATTCTCCCTTCACCCAACTTAATCTCCATTCCCTATCCCTATAAGTTTTGAATTCTTCTTCGCAAGCTTCTCCAATGCACATAAAGCTCTTTCCCATGCCCAATTGCCAAGCCCATGATGAACGTAATGCAGCTCATCTCATGGGAAGCCTCTGTAGATTGGTCAAAGCCCCACATGGATGTAACACAAACTCATCCTAGGGAGGAAACACCTGCACTACAATGATGATACAGTTGCCCTCGAATGGATATGGGTATGCAATTTTCTCAAACAAAAATGAAAAAATGAAAAATGGTGATATAGCCAAGTGCCCAAAACAAATGGCACAGTTCCTTTGCAATTGTCTTAGCTTTGGATCGACCACCTCTAAGCACTCTGATGAGAGGTTGATATCCAAAGAAAGAAAGGCACTCATGTGTGCTGAATCCCTCATAAGCATTCCAATGATAGATCACAGTATGACAATGGCTCTCATGATAATGCATCCTGCACCTTTCCTTTTCCCTAGCCTGATTCCCTCAAACCCATCCCCTTTCTCTATCATACTTATCTTTTCTAGCACTCCCAAGCATAGCAAAAAATTATCTGAGTGGGCATTGACAAACGATGTGGGTTTTGCATTTAGCATGGTGTTTCATTTTCTTTGTTGATGTCTCTTGGGCAGATCCTCCAGACATCAATAAAAAGGGGTAATTGAAACACCATCAATTTTGGGACTCTCATGATTCAACACAATCTCAAAATTTGGGCAAGGATCTTTGCAAGCACAGTGTCACATTGGACTGTGTGGACAACATGACACCTTGGAAGTCCCAACACTTGTGAAGCTACTTCTGGGCCTACCAGCCACCCTTTGTAGCACAGTCAATGCAACACCCAGTCATGAGGCCAGTTTGCACAAAAATGACACTGAGGATGGACTGTAGAGTTTGGAAAATTTTCTATCTCCCAGACCATCAAGCTTGTTGTGCTCTCTAGTCTGCTTAGCTTGACAAATGTCTCAACCAATGATCCACCCAAGTGCCAAGCTAGGAGCTGTTGAATGTGTTTAGAATGGACTAAACAATTTGGAAATTTTTCTAACTATAAGGCTTACTACACTACGCTATGCTACATAGTGTAGCAGGTCATATGGTGTCAAAACTATTGCAAGTGTTAGATCAGATGCAGAAAATGCAGTTGGTAGATATTCAATCCTCAAGGATGCCCACCCTGCTTCATCCTTGGAATATGATCAGTGTAGCATGAAAAAAATATGGCAAATTTCGCAAAAGTTATCCCATTTTGGACACTACCTATGCTACGCTGCACAGCGTAGCACAGTGTAGTAGGGTGCACAATCTTCCCTGAAATTAGGATGATAGAGAAAATGCATTTGACCATTCTTCGATCTTTAAGGATGCTTGCCTTACTCTACCCTTGAAGTGTGATCGATGTAACATAGGAAAATTTTGCAAATGCCACCCCAATCTGAGTGCTATGTTATGCTATGCTGCATAGCGTAGCAGGATGCCAACACTAAGAAAGGATTTTCTCACATTGCATTTAGTCATGCTTCAACCTCCAAGACTATTTTTCTCACTCTACCTTTAGAGTATGATCAAAGTCTCTTCACAAAGCATTGCATATTAAGCTCAAATTCATGTCAAACTCGGTGCTATGCTGCACAATGTAGCACAGCGTAGTGGAGACATCGAGGTTAAAGGTGCCATAGGGATGAAACTAGGAGGTCTCAAGCTCCTTTAACATGGAAAGTGTAGTGGTTGGTCACTGGAGTATCTTGCCTTTCCAGGCCTCAGAGGGTTATTTTTGGTTTTCGAGCAAGATTTGCCTCAAAGGTGGTTGCTACGCTATGCTACGCTGCGTAGCATAGCATAGTGTAGTGAGCAAGTATTCATGCTACTTCACTATGCTGAGCAGCATAAGTAGCGTAACACTTGAAAAGAGGCCACTAGACATCTCCGAAAGCTCTAGGACTTGTCATTGATGGTCATCTCTACCCTAGCATCTCCTTGACAGCTGAGATTAGTAGTTTTCCTTGCTTGTTACATCCCTTGTAAAGTCCCAAAATTGTCTCTACACTTGACCCTACTCATGAGAGGGGGGAAGACATAGTCCCAAAGCATAAGTTTCATTTTACACTTGTCATTAGCATTTTTTGTAAAAATATGGTAGTCCCTTGGCTACATGCAGTCCGAACGATAGGGTCATAGCTTAGCAGGTTCCACTTCCAACATCATTCCATTCAGCGTAGCACATCAGCATAGCACCACACTTTGAGCATGGCATGCCAACGTGACACCTCCATGTTCAAGTTATGTGGGACCCAGGACATGTGGCATCCAAACCATACCTTCCTCCCACTCTTAGCTCTATAAATACCCTAGCAAACAACATTCAAAGGATTGGCTTTTGGTAGTTGGCTTTCTAGTAACAAGATTTGGTAAAGAGATTGGAGATCAAAAGGGTGATAAATAGTAAATCCTACCAGTAACACTTTCCAAATCTCTCCTCAACCCAACGTAGCAGCTCTTAGCCCAGTGAGTATTGGCTCATTGGTTCCTGTCAGCACCCCATTGGTAGCAGTCTAGGAGTTGTGACCATTTCATTCCATTGTCGATTGTACCTATCCAATACTACACACTAGTTGTACATATTCATCAGCCAAACAAAGATCAGATCCCCCAATTTTGGGGTGGTGCATTCCTTCACTTAAAATCTCATTCCATTTTTTTCTATAACGTAAATGTTGCATCTTTGTGTACTTGTTCACGCTTATTATCCTAGTTACATATTTGGATGCATTTCTATTGTTTTTCACCTCACATTTTCTTCCATTTCAACCTTAGCGTGTTACATTTTTAAATTACTATTTTCATATAGTTATTGTACACCACATAAGTTCCTGTCTGATCAACTAGATTGTTCAGGGCATCCCACTTCTATTTTCTCTAGCACGGCCCTCACACAGATCTGGGGTTAGGTTGTATGCTTGATAGCCTCTCAGTGTTCCAGCCACTAATGTTTTTAGACATCATAATTACCATATTTAATCAAAGAATTTGAAACCTATTTATAATGAATAATAAAATCATTAGTAACTACCTGCTCTTGATCTAGTTATAGTCTATTCATTATGTCACTATGCTCTTTCTTTTCCTTTACCAACTCTTTTTATGCTTTAGATTTTTGCAATTCTATGTTAGCCAATTCCATTTGTATTTTTCCTAGATCATTCTTTAAGATAGAGTTCTCTTCTTTTAAAATTTTATTATTGCAATCCAACTTCATATTCTTCACCATTAATTCCTAAACTTTACTAAGAAGTTTGGGATCTAGACTTAAATGTTGTGGTAAGCCTAGCCTAATTAAGGATTTGAAGCTCTTTGGCTTAAGCCTAGCCTAGATCCAATGTCTTAGATACCTCATTCTAATACTTATTGAATGCTATTGATGAGTGGCAAGGTACCCCTACACTCAACCATACTAAACAAGCGTCGCACACGCGATCCGGTTGAACTCTACAGATGGACTAGTTGTGGCACCTAGATAGTTAGCCTTAGGTCACAGTTCGTTGTCTTCCCACCTGGACTAGTATTGCATTTTTCACGTATGGTTTAGTCTAGATGAGGTGTATGATGTGTTCCTAATCTATGCTACTCCTAAGGGTAGTGGAAAAGAATATTAACTAAGCTAAGCTAGGAGGAAAAGGTAAGAAAATCTAATCTAATCTAAGTGCAACGAGCAACCGATTCCTTGATCAACTGTACACATCTTGGACCTCGTGCATGACTACCACTGGGACTACCAAGCATAGATCCTAGGTATGCCACTGGGATTACCAAGTGTAGATCCCAAATACGCCACTGGGTTACCAAGTGTAGATCCTAGCTACACCACTGGGCTACCAAGCAGTCACACTTAAATGCTCGTAATCAAGTCATACTCGTTCCACGTTCTAGGAGTTTAAGGGTGAGAGAGAGAAAACAGTAAATAACATTAAATAAATAAAAAAAATAAATAACAAAGTGAATGCTGCAATGATGAAGTAATCTCGATCTTTATTGTCGATCATGTGCTTGTCCAAGTACGGCACACTCGAATAAAGACACCGTACAATTACATTCACCACACTGCGGGCAGACACGGGAAAAAATCTAACTCTGGAGGGATCAAACTACCAAAGCTTCACTACTCTAAAACTAGGATTCTTAAATAGGGGAATGCTACCTCTTATTTATAGACATTACGGCAGACTGTGATATCGCGTATGCAATATCGTAAGGAAGACACAATATCGCATATGTGATATCGCGGGGGATGCGATATCGCGGCAGAAGTGATATCGCGTATGCGATATCGTGGGGGATGCGATATCGCGGCAGAAGTGATATCACGTATGCGGATATCATACCCCCACGACTGAATAAAAACTCGTCCTCGAGTTACAAGGAGAACAAGCTTCAGTGATTGCAAAGTGGATAGGTATGGGATTATTAACTGAAAAAAATAAATGAACTAATGCCGCAGTGTGGGAAGACACAACACAGAGAAAAAAATACTACAACTACAAAAATGTGGAACTCATGTAGTTCCTGGTGGCGGTGGCTCCTCCATGGGTGCTTTCCCTTTGTCACTTGCTCCAAGCTTAGAAGGTTGATGATGCTAAAGAATGGCCTGGAGTTTCTCCTCTTCAATCCGAGGGTCCTATGCCGTCCATGCGAATGTTTCGATGTTTGACAAAGTCGACACCTCCCACGGACAAGGTAGTTGCGGGAACATCTAATTAGCTTTGACGTACCATGCCATGAACACCCGTCGTTCCTCTTCATAGGCTTTGGCTTTGTCTTTGTATTCATGAAGCTCTGTTAGCCATTGAGCCAAGTTGGTTGCGACATCTTTTTATCCCTGGTAGCTTTCTTTTACCATCGCAACTTTAGAATTTGCGACATCTAGTTTCTCAACTAGCTTCTTGTGCTCTGCAAATTCTGCTTCGTATTTGATATGGGTGGAGGCTACCTGCTGCTTGAGCTTTGACCTCGAGCATCCTTCTGTTAACATGGCAAGGTTGGCATATCTAAGGTTTGCCAACTCCATGTACTCCGTCAAGTCTTGGATCTACAGGTCCCGGTTCTTAATTTCCGCTTGGTGGGCAAAGGCGTAAGTGTCCAATATGGCCCTCTAATTAGTGTGTTGAGCACTGATGTTGTTGATTTGAGCCTTGGCCATATGGATCTCCTTCTCCAGGATTTGTTTGTATATCCCCACCTGATCACGGAAATGCTCCTTCAGCTTCTCATGTCGTTTAGCCTCATTTTGCCACGCTCTTATCTCGATGGCTAATTTTTGTTGAACAGCGCGTACCTCCTCCATTGAGAGGGTTCTATTTTTTCTGGCTAAACAGCTTACATCTTGGTTGACCCGAATGAACTGTTCTCAGAACTGATGGAAGTGTTCATCTAGAACATTCTTTTATTTCTCCACAAAAGTCAAACGAAGGTTATCAGCAACCAACTACTTATTTTCTTCTTCTAAGGCCCTGAGTGCCTTAATATGCACATGAGTTTGCACTTGAGCTGCAGAGGCATCCCAAGTGGCCATCTCCTTTTCTTCTACCACCTTCTTATTTTCTGCAATTAGTTTGTTAGTTGCTCGGTTCTGAAATTATCTAGCTGATCTGTAGGAACAAATTGCAAAGGATCCCGCTGTGTTGCTTGTAAGGCTACGAGCTACTCTTGTAATTTCTGCACTTCAGCTTCAGCATGCTTAGCCCTGACTTTGGATATGACCAGCTTCCCCTTTGTGGAAATGAGGTCTGATTGAATTGCTGTTACATCCTGGGGGATGTCAAACAGAGACGTCAAAACTTATCCTATTTGAAGCAATCTATCCAGTGCATCCTCATGTTCTGCAGGAGTCATTGAGGTTCCAACAAGAGTTTGAGCATCCTGTGCTCCTGAAAGATCCGCCGATGGCACAACAGGTACATTGAAAGATTCTTTGATGTGATCAGTGACCACTTCAGTAGCTTTCGTGGCATCCTGGTGTTGCATGACCACCACAGTGGCCCCTTCACCAGTCTCTAACTACACTTGAAAAGATGTCGTGTTTCCAGAGATCTGTTATGACCATCTACTTTCCCCTCCTCTTGTTTGAATGGATAACTCATCCCTTGTGTGATCTAACAAAATAGTAGGTTGGTCGACATCATCGATGACGTGGAAGATTTGCGTCATCACGACTTCCCCAACTAACTGTCTCGGCGATGGCCCTGAGATGGCTCATTGAAGGTCTGTAGTCTTGTGGTGGTGGTAGCTGATCCTGGCCTGTGCTTGGTCCCGCTTCTTGTTGTTGGCTGGGACCTGTGGCTGGAGGTTAACTGGGTCCTGCAAGTTGAGTTACAGGTGATCTAGTCATCTGTTCTTTTTCTTCATCTAGTCCTAGCTCTTCGCCAATGCTCTTTCTTGGAGCCGAAGCCTTTAATAACTCAGCATAAGAAGCATTTTGGGCCTTTCGGAGGACATCATTTGTGTATCCTCGAATACTAGCCCGTCAGCACAGTTTTTTGATAAGGCAGGGAAAAGGCAATGCNTTCGGAGGACGTCATTTGTGTATCCTCGAATACTAGCCCGTCAGCACAGTTTTTTGATAAGGCAGGGAAAAGGCAATGTCATCTTTCCTTACTTTCGTTCTTCGAATCACCTTAGGATCTCCATCAACACTGCACATCCTCTCGCCACATACGTTGATATTCTTTTCAAACCTTTAGTGGGGAAGAGGTGATAGGTTCCAATTTTAAAATAAACCCGCTCTTCCATCATTAGCTCACCAAAAGCTTTATCTCTTCCATAAGCCTTTTCTAACCAATCCTTTCGCACATCAGGGTTTGATTGGGTAGATAACCGAGCAACATGGGGACCTAAATTCAGAAGGTTTAACACTTCCAAAATCGCCTGTGCAGAAAAATATACTATCACATCATACATGTTAACCATGGTGCCTTGCTCCTTATTATGCTAGAACATGTATGTTTCACCTAAGTACCAGGCACTGCACTCAGAGAAGATAGGCCATAAGTGATACCATTTAAGATGATCCCTAATAGCCTCAGGAGCAAACTCTGCAAAAGGTTCGAAGTTAAGCTCCACAATCACCGCAGCAATTGTGGACTTCGTATGGATAGCCTGAACACATTCCGGGGGCAACGTGAGTTGTTGTCCCGGTTCAGGCGCAGCAGCAGCTCCTTTTTCTGCCTGCCCAGACCATCCTGTAGGAGGTTCTTCTTGATGGTTGTTGAATGATTGCACCTCCTATTCTACATGTTATCCGGCAGGGACCCGCCTTCCACCTCTCCGAGGTTGTTTTGCTCCACCTTGAACAGGACCCTTTCGTTGAGCATGTTTTAGAGCCATCTGCAATCACATGGGCTAAATTTTAGTAAGGTTATTTTCAAAGTTAAGTTATACCTTACTACATGCCTTTAATTAAAGATCTTATGTTATCATGTGATTGTGCCTAAAAATTATAATAATGGGTCCTATGACTTAGGTGGATTTCTTTTTAATCTCCCGGTGTACCTAAGGTCATATGATTGTTGGCACCATTCTTCTAAGTGTTAGTGCTAATTACCCTAATTGATGTCCTTTGGGCGATGACAAATTTCAAAAAATTTAGGCACTTTTCGGTAAATGTCCCTCCCCTACGACTGAACTGAACACTCCGGGATCAAGTAGGTTCAAACAGAATTAAAATCAGAGCACCAGCGTGCAAGATATGAGTGAAAAAACGAGGGTCACACAATTGCAAGTCGTAGAGAAAAATTTCAAAAATTCCCCCCACGTAAATGACCAAATGATGCTAAGTGTTGTGGTGGGGATCCCTATTTATAGATAAATAGGATGCGATATCGCGTACGATACATCGCGTATGCGATATCATGTGGGACGTGATATTGCGTACGTGATATCTCGTCCCCAGTGATGTGGGACACCTCAATTCTTGAAATTAATGGTGTAAAATGAGGACATGGAAAGCATGAAGTTATCTTAGGGTAATTTTATTGATTCAAGAGACACTCTGAATGATAATGATGTGAATTTTTGTAATTAAAAATTTGGCGGCTATGAAGAAAAGGGAATGTAATGATACACTGGAACGATTAAATGAAAGAGGGATAATAAAGGGGAAAGAAAATGATGAAAAATTAAGCTGACGGTAAGAAATTGTGTGTTTGAACTAGAGAATTAGTGAAGGTTACGAAAAATTACACAGGTGGGTCCTCCCCAAAGTAGGTTTTAACCTATTATGCCCTTGTGTAACCACACTTAAAGTGTCCGTGGGCACTAGAAGGGTTAATTGTAATTTGCACTAACTCCACAAAACACACACATGTAAATATCACCGAAATGAGATGAAAATTCTATGCTACACGAGACAAGCTACAATTACACGAACAGTGAGATGAGACGAACTAAAGAAAGGGATCGGAGAGATTGGGACATGAGGTAACTAACCTAGGGCACAATGAATCTTGCATGTAAAGCATGATTAACGTGTCATTATCCCATCGTTCCAAGATTAGGACCAAGTCCATCCATCTAAACAGTGACATCACATTGTTTCATCCCATGATGAACAACTATGAGAGTACCAAAACAACAAGGC
>MNCI01003644.1:249470-307123 GCA_015680685.1 Gnetum montanum | reverse complement strand
ACCTCAGACTTGCTTAACCATACACCGTGACACATACAAGCAAGCCTGGGAAGACAACGAACGATTAACCCCAAGCGTTCCTTGTGGCGTTAAGGCATTTAGTTTGCGGAGTTCGACCGGATCGTGCGTACATGCTCGTATTCGTATGGTTGAGTGTAGGGATACCTCGCCACTCATCAATCTCCCTTGGGCATATGTTCCGAGGGTTCTCCTGGTTTCATGCCTAAGTCCATCTACGAGATGGTGTAGTTGATCCTACTGCGAGTAACCATGGCCCAGGCAATGATGTAATAGTGTATAATAACGATCCATGGCAGCATCCAAGGATTCATGAGTTCCCTGCTTCCATCCCTTGATTTGCTTTCGCTGGTTGGACACCCTGGAGTACATTTGATACTTATCATTAAACAGTTCTAGCATCTTACTCCACCTTTGAATAGATTCCAGTTCTAAGGATCGGTACCAGCTTTCCTCTTCTTTTATGAGTGTCCTTGGGAACAACTTTAATTTTTGCCACTCGTTCTCAATGTTCTGCAAGGCACAGGCATCGTGAAATGCCTGTAAGTGGTTCTGAGGATCAACGTTGTATCCCCCCTTAAGTCATGGGATATTATTCATGTCTAGTCTCTTGATCCTGCTATCTTTTCGGTGCCTTGTAGGTATTCTTTTTGGTGCCTTGTAGGTATTCTAACAGCCTCCGTAATATCTAACATGCTTCAGGTTGCAAGTAGGGGCTCTTCGTGGTCATTTCTCTCATAACATCTATGATGTCTACGCGGTTCCCTACTTTCCCTTCTTCCATGCCTTGATTCTCTAGAGTGCCCTCGTCCTCGCTTTCGACTCTCTCGTCAAGGTCTCTCATTTTGCTTACCCTTATCCTCACAGTTAGGTTCCTTCTAACTGCATCCTAATGTTAAAGGAGAGGGTGAATGTGATGATGAAGGTGAAGAAGAAGGAGAACCATTGCCAAGACAATGTTTCCTACCTTCTCTTCGGTGATCTCAACCTCGATCATGATGACAATCAGAATGCTCGCCTTTTATCATGTGTTCATGTTCCCTCGTTGAACACTTGGTGTTCGTGGGGATCAAAACTAGGGTTGTGAATCATGGAATGAAGGTTCTGATACACCACCTTCTCACCATCGTTAGGAGGGGGAACATCATTTTGTGGGGAACCTATTGAAATAGGTTCACCACCCTCATTTTCGCTTATGACAGGTGAAGCATTATGGGGTCCCTTGCCCTTCAACGATGTATAGTATCTCTCCTGTTGCAAGTTCCTTTGACGTTGCGTTTCTATGGGATGGTAATCCCTTGTGTCAAAACTGCATGCAACGTATTCTGCATATAACTGTGACATGCCTATTCGTGCAAGGGCATGAAGGAGGATGTTGGGGACCGCATGGTTTGGAGGCAACATTATGTTACCCTCCAAGTCTCTCCAACGCAGTTTCTCATCTTGATGGAGGATAAAGGTAAAGTCGGGTACATATTCATCGTGATGAATATATACCACTCAGAACTGTTGAGGAACTGGCGGTTCTTGGTTATGTGTGTTGTGCCGCCGGCTGTCTCTAGTGTTGTTCCTAGGCGGTGAGGTGCTCTTGTTCGAAGAAGAAGACATTTTAGTCTTGTTTGGTGTCCAGTTTACTGTTATGTTATTTTTCTCTTGATTAACCCTAAGGGTTCATTCTAGCTTCCCCTTTCCTATGTTCTACGTAGCGCACAAACAACTAAGTCCCCGACAACGGCGCCAATGATGAGTGGCGAGGTACCCCTACACTCAACCATATGAATACCAACATCTCATGCACGATCCGATCGAACTCCAAGGACTAAGTGCTTATGCACCCTAATGGAACACTTAAGGTTAATTAATTGTTGTCACCTCAAACTTACTTAACCATACAACTGTAACAATACAAGTAAGTTTGGGAAGACAACGATTGATTAACCTTAAGTGTTCCATTAGGGCATGTAAGCACTTAGTCCTTGGAGTTCGACTGGATCACGCGTGAGACGCTTGTATTTGTATGATTGAGTGTAGGGGTACCTCACACTCATCAAGATATATGATTTTTATATCTTTTATCTTTTTAATGTCTTATGCTAATAGGGAAGGTGAAGAGAACTAAGTGACTAGCTTTCACTAACTATTCAGTAACTACATTCTAATTGTTCCTAACACCAGTATCCATTCCTAATTGCTGCACACATCCTGAACCAGTGCAACGCTACTGGGATTACCAAATGCTAATCGTTACTGGGTTACCAAGCGCTACACACATGCTCGAAGTGATTGTACTGAGTGTACTTAACTAGGAGAGTCAAGGGTTGAGAGAGATTAATTAACTAAGAAAGCATTTAAACATTCAACAGTAATTAATTACTATTTAGCTTAGTCCATATGCTACAAGGTTTATCATAAAGTTTGTCTTTATTGCCGTACACAAATGTGTGCTCAAGTACAATTTGCTCGAATAAAGATCCGTTCACTTTAAGACTCCTACTGTGGGCACATGAAAATTATTCTAACTTTGGAATGGTAAAACTGCTATAGTTTGGCTAAGGGTCTAAGTCTAAGTGCCTAAAACAGGGAAAGTCGCCTCTTATTTATAGACATTGCGGCAAGCTGCGATATCGTGTACGCAATGTCGCGGCTCATCAATCTTCTTAGGTATACAACCTTATAATTAATATGTTGAAAAACTAAATGAAGAAAAATAATTGCTAGTATGGAGGAAGGTCCTAGTCCTAGCAAATTTTACATCACTTTTTAACATCCACGAGGTTAAAATAGCAAAAGGATTCAACATAGAGAGTTATGATTTAATACTAATATTTGTTTCAAAGCATGGAAGTAGTACCACTTCTAGAAGATCCTCACCTCATCTCTTATTATTAATTGTATGTTAATAATTACTATCATCAACCATAGCCTTCTTGTTAACACTAGTTCTAATCTTTGAGTTAATAGTATTCTTGTTATAAAATGAAAAGTTTACCTTATAAACTATTTTTATAAGCTATAGGAGATTTTGTATTCTCTAGATTCTTATTATCATTTGATCATTCTCATCGTTGACATTAATTTTTTTTCATCTCTTTACCTTATTATTGTTTCTTTTTTCTATCTTCAACTTCAACCTATTTTTTCTTTTTCCCCAAAATCTTTTTTCTTGGGTAGAAAATATAAGTATTAAACAAATTTCTTTCATGATGATAAAAGTTGCAAGAATTAGAAAGATTATGATATGTAATTGGTTAAATATAAGTATTTCCGTTTGTTTGTAATAGTAATTCATTTTATTTTTACGATTGAGAAGATTAATTTCAATAAAAAAATGTCTCCAAAAACCAAAAGTTGTTGAATTAGACTCCATATAATTAATAGTACTGAGAAGACAAACAATCTCTTACTCAAATTTTTGAAAAATCAATAGAAGATTATATAGCTCAACAAAACATGGAACTTTAGCATATTCTTTAAATTAAACATAAAAATTTAAAGCCCACTTATGAATGCTTACATTGCATGCTTATGTATAAAAGACCCTATATGTAGGGCATTTTGCACTATCGAAGCATTACTTAACTTAACAAGAAAAAAAAAAGAATAATATCTAGCATGATGGACTTGGATGTTATATTTTTTCATCACATTATTTAACTGTGAAACAAAACTTTAATTACAAGGCAAGTAACCCTAAATTTGAATGAATACATTCTGTAAAGAATAAAATTATGTGTCTTAGTTGCATTAACATCACTAAAAGATGACATCACAAATTTTTGTTTATCAATTTGTAAATTTGCATTTTGAAAATCAACCAAAACTTCTACATTAATAAAAGAAGCATAAATTTCAACATTGGTTGAAGAAGTTGGGAGTAATATAGAATCAGCTATAGAGGAATTTTAGAGAAATCAAATCTTGAAGAAAAATCAAAAAGAGAAATATAACATTCACCGAAAAAAACTAGATTCATTGGAGAAACTTGAAATTCATTTAAAAAAAATTAAATTTGTTGAAGAAACATTAGAGCCACTCGAAAAATTAGATTTAAAAAGGAAAATCAAATCCATTGAAAAAAAATGTTTATGATTCCAACACTTCCTATAGAAAATAAATAATAGTAATGTGAGAATGACACAAAATGAAAGCTTCCATTTACAAAGTCATTTCTTAACAACATTTAATGGTGTATCTCAATGATGAGGATACTCATCTTTAATTGATAATAGATATAGCAATTTTTATATGGTTTGTTTGTTGAAACTAAGCATCTCGCCTTATGCGTTAGGGATTAGCTAGCTTATGAGAGATATTAAAAAGGAAGGGGCTTGGGACTTGAAATTAGTGAAACATAGGTACAAAAATTAGTGTTAAGGCCAAGACCCATATCAAAGATGTTAATACCCAACGCAAGAGGAAGAGTCGTCCGACACCTACAAGAGTCGTCCGACACCTACTTTGAAACTTGTTGACACCAACCTTGCCTGTGAAGGCTTACGTACGTCGATATGCCTGCCGGGCCATTAACTTCGGCGCTTTGCACAGTACTCGTTACCTGCCGCAACAGCTCCGTTTGTTTTCCACGGCTGCATAAACAGGGAGAAAATCCAAATCTGCATAAAATTACCCAGTCACCGATACAGAGATTGCCTGCTGCTCTAACAAAAGTTCAGAACATTAACGAATACAGAGGAGGAGGAGGAGGAGGAGGAAGTAGAAGATGCGAGAGAGCGGCAAGCGGCTATGGCGGATTTACCGTGCAGTAACACGAGCAGCGTCGCCGCCGCTGCGGTTTCACATGGCAATGAGAAGACAACGAGGCCTGGAACATCCCACTCGCTATTTGGAGCGCTTTGGTCGTGCCTCCACTTGTCGCCCTCACGGTCTTCTTCTCTGGTTTCACGCGGTCTCGCTTGGTATCGCCATTGCCGCTTGCTTGTGCGTTTGCATGAGTTCCTGATGTAATATATCGCTTTTTATTTATGTTTGTTTGCTCCTTTGCAGGGGAAGCCATGGCCGCTTTGCCTATCATTGAGCGCTGTATCCAAGCGCGGCCTTGTTTCTCTATTCTCATGACTACCTCCACCATGACTGCCTTGTAAGAACTGCTTTTTGTGCTCTTCTTTCTTTGGGTTGTTTTGGTTATCTTTTTCCGTTCGTTTGAAGGGAAAATGCTTGCGTCAAGCCACATGAAACAAAGGCTGTTTTCGAAAGGAGGTTTCGCCTAGGAGGAAGTCACGCACATAAGCCCTGCGTTTCCTTATATTGATTTTTCAATTTGTGCGAAGTTTCGTTATGCATGCTTTCACTGGAGCGCTGTCACATCTCAGCATGATTGCCTGTAGTTTGCGTAGATTTATGGAGTCATAAGATTGGAATTTATAAGGGATTAGTTGACTTTAATTTAGAAGCACAGCTGTTTCCCCTTTCTTGTTATATTTGTTTTGTAAAATTAATGATAATGAATTCCTTTCTGAGCTGGTAATGCTAAGTGTTTTATAATAGTGAAAGTATTTGGAAAGTCCAAACAATTATCAATGCCTTCTGCAGCTTGACTTATAGGGGGTGAGGGTGCCTGTTAGCCAGTCCATCCGTTTTTACTTGTGCACTGATGAAGTGCAACAAACATGGATTATTTTTCGAGGTTCTACTGTTGCCATTCGCCATATGTGCAATTCACTGTCTTAACTGCATCAGCAAATTTCGGTGTCATTTTTTCAGCTTCCGCGAACAATCTCGCGTTTTCTCTCGGATGTCTGTCTTCTTTCTCTCTGTATTTCAGGTTTCTTCCCATCAATATTTCTTTGTAAGTTAAATTTTTTCAAAAGCTTTGAATAACATGGTGTACTTTTTCCAGCAACGAAATTTAAATAGAAAACTCTGAATCACTATGTTCATTTTAGAGATCCAGTTACTGCTGTTCACACATATCTGATAGAAGGCCTGTGGTATAGGGTAAATTTTTTTTCTTTACGATAAAAAATGTGCACAGAAGAAGAACAATTCATTTGTTCCATTCACAAATCATGTTGTTGAATATGAAAACTCTTTTAACAGAAAATGAAACTGATAGTCTGTTTCTTTTTGTCTTTGTAACCTTTTACAAATGGCGTATTTTTAAGTTTGTTTTTGAGTTGGATGATGGAATTGGCTGTTTCTTAGCTTCTATTTTGTTGTGAGAAAAAACTGCATAGATATATTAAAGACAACTAATACCAAACCAGTTGGGGAACAATAGCTCAAATGCTCAATTTCTTATAATAAAGTGCATGGTAACCAGTTACTTCTGTGCCGAATACAGGTCTTGGTCTTTTTTCTAATGTTTTATTATTTCATTTGATTCATGGTTTACTCTGATTCTTCTCTGCATTTTTTTCTGAGTGAAATAAAGCCTAAAGCAAGCACAAGAAAATGTAATGCAGTAAGGAAAGCCAAGGAGAAGCTGTCTGGCCAACCTCACTCGCTGTAGCTTACATCCAGCAGGGATAAACTTGAATCTGATTTTACAGTACTTCAGTTTCTTACCTGATGGCAATGAGACTCAAAGATGGATGACCTTTAGTTGGGAGGATCAGGCACACACATCAAAAGACTGAATTTCATTCTCAACACACAAGGCTTTTTTAAACATTCATGACAGGGTACCGATAGCTTAAAATCTATTTGAAAGGCTCTAGGTAGAGGAAAATATGGCTTGCTTTTTATTCCTTTTCGTCTTATTATACCTGTTATTTGAGATCATGTAATGCATGCTTTACATGACCATCTTTTCTTGAGAGAACTTTTAGCATGCAGGCATGGTACTGGTATGTGGTGGCCTTTTTATTACCACTTTTATTATGGATATTTACATGAAATTTTTTTTTACGTCATTCAGAGAGAAAAATAGGATGTTGACATGTTTAGATAGAATGTCTTTCATAGTCATTAATACATAGAAAGTGCTTTGAAGATGCGAATGATTTCATAGTCTTTATTTAATATTCCACATACTTCTGTTATGCTTTCATCACTCTCAAGTTTAGATGAAATGTTCCCTCACCGAATTTTCAAATGAAATGTATACATTTCAAGGTAGATGACTTGTTTTTAAATATTTACCATAAATCTACATTGGATAGGCCTTATATAAATGTTTGTCATGCATTTATTTTTTTATTTGCAACTTTCTCCTAAGGTTCCCCAGATAATCTCTGAAGTGTCCAGTTTTATTTACTAAAAACAATAATTTTTGTTAAACAGAAATGGTAGAGAGTTTAAGTTCCTTTCATTAAGGATATTGTATCTGTTAGATCAGTCATTCTTTTGAATTTTCAATCAGTTAAGGCTTTACAACTCAGGAGTTCAAGGAGATATTTGTTACATATATATTTGTTTTCTCTTCAAATATTTTCTTCCTGCATATACTAAAAAGATCCCTTATGATTTTGTCTCCAGTACTGTTCTTGAACACAAGCTTCCAGATTGTGTCATCTGTCAGGTATTTTCAGTTTTACATTGTGCAAACAATATCATGAATACATATTGAAGAATCATTTGAATTTTTCTATTTGTCGTTTGAAAAATCATGCCCTCGTTTTTTAAGTATCTCTAGTATGAGGTCATGATTTCAATGCTTACTTGGGCATATAATTGGCAATTTAACTGGTAAGCTCATTCAATCTTACAAATCATGTTATTCCAAGGAGATAATGAATGCTACAAAAGAAAATGGTTGGTTGCATCAAGGAAAATTCTGGCTTCATTCATAGAATATTGTAATAGAGGATCTTTCGGAAAACTATAAAAGAAAAAGTCTTGGCTAAAGTTCGGTTGAACATGTCGAGGAAAAACATTTTTAGTTACATTATGTTAAAGGAGGCTTGTCATCTATTTCTCAAAAGTATCTATTCTCAGCTATTCTTATTCATTTAAGGAATCAAATTGCTAGAGCAAGAATGAGCTCTCATTATCCTTCTTGAGAGAGGTTGTTGGATCAATTTACCAGGAGAGNAAGGAATCAAATTGCTAGAGCAAGAATGAGCTCTCATTATCTCCTTCTTGAGAGAGGTTGTTGGATCAATTTACCAGGAGAAGAGCGTATTTACAGACTCTGCAAGCAAAGCATAGAAGATGAAGAACATTTTTTTTTTATTTTGCCCATCTTTGGCTCACATTCGATTGAATTATACTATTAATTGTAATCTACTGATTGCTTTCTTTCAGATTGACCCAATCTGCTTGGGGCATTACATCAATGATGTTTTCAACTTTCTTCAAAAATATGTTGAGGCTTTGTAGCCGTCCAACAAATCCTTTGTGATTTCCTGAACATAATAAAAATTTTCAGTTTCCAGTTATTCATTTAAGAAATAAATTGCAATTAAGAAAGAAGAAAACTATATGCACTGCTGTGCCTTCTTATGCCATATTATTCAAATATACAATATTTATAATTCAACAAGAAGGAAAAATGAGAAACTAGATAGTGCACGTTAATGAACTTGTTTACATGGACAGTTTGTCAACAAGTACAGGAATCATATGAAGCAATAATTCATGAATCAAATTATTGAAACTTTTAGCAAAAGTATCAAAACAGCTACAACTAACAAAAATCAACAAACCATAATGTATAACAATAACAGATAAGTTGCTAACACACTGCAATATTTAGTGCATGTAATATCACATATGTGTACTTGTTGGAGAATATTAGTACCTTGCATTCTTTCCTGTAACAGTAATACAAAAGTCTCAAATTTCCCATACAAGATATGCATGAGCCAAAAGCTGAAGATCTATAATAGAAAGTCATATTCCAATTCTTTTGACACATTGCCTTCATCTCAGATTTTCTAATATAGAGGATACAAGTTTGTCCTATAGCTTTAGTGGTTTTAATATTTCTATATTAAGAAAACAATTTCAGCTTTCAAAAATACAGATTTGTAATGAAAAGAGGATCATCACCTAGAGGTTCAATGCTTATCCTGTCAAGGCAGGGTTTTGGGAGGGTCGGTCAATGAGTGAAAGCTTAACCTTTTTCAAGTGGTTGTGCTCAAGCTCAAACCCATGTCTTACAACTTGAGAAACACACATCTTGCCAAGAGATTTGTAATGAACATGAAGCTAAATTTTTTAGCTTTATTGTTTAATTGATAATTATGATCTTTTTGCAAGGGATGAGCTGTTGTCACTTAATTGTTTATTTTTAGATAGTTTTGTGGGGTCTCTTTTTAATTTAGAAGTGATTCTTTGGAATGCTCTACATTGTTGAGATTCTTATGTTTCTAGATTGGAGTCCATTACATGTCTTTGCTTATTTAAGGATTGGATCCTTGGTCATTGTGTGAATACTCATATGGATCAATTGAGCTGTAAAAACTTGGCTTCTCCTATGGAGCTTGCTTTGTTCTTGAGGGTTTAACCTCATCAATTTTATGTTTCTTATTTACTATTTTGTATCAGCTGCTGTTTTGGATCTGGTTTTGGTTTTGTATTTTGTTCATTATCTTCAGGATTTGTCTGTGGTGTTATCTTTGTGTTTTTTGTCGTACATTGTTTTTCTATACATGTAATTTGTTGTGCTCTTTTTTTGGCGACATAGTATATTAGAGTGCAGCTGAGGGCTTGCTTGATTTTTCTTTGGCGGGTTCTTTTGTGCAAGTGAGATCAAGGTTGCAATTCTGCAAAGAATAAAATTTCTGAAAATCTTGATGTGGTAGCTGTAGGAATTTTAGGTTGTGGTGGTGATGTTTGTGGAGAAACAAGAGAGGAGATAAATTTTCAGGTGTTTCTTTGGATTCACTTAGATTTTTTGGATTTTTCTTTTAGAGTTTCTTACTTGAGTGGTAGTCATGGCTTCAAACATTGCTCTTGTTCAAAAGTTCAATGGAATTTTTTATAGCATTTGGAAGATGAGGGTTGTAGATTTGTTGTATGAAAAGGAATGGGATGGTGTTTTGATTGGAAAACCTTCTTCCATGACCAATGAAGATTTCAGAAATTGGATTACAGGGCACTATGCTTGATGTGTAGGTACATTGTAGATTCAATTCTAGTACAGTAAGTGGATAAAAATTAACATTGAGTTTGTTTAGGAAATTCAATTCAGGGTTTCAAGCTACTACATCTTTCAATAAGGTTTTGGCAAAATTTAATGCTGCAGTAGCATTTTTAGAAGCAGTGGCTCATGAGGTTTTGAGCAATGAATGCTTGTTAATCTTGTTGGGAGTATTGCCAAGAAGCTGGGGCATGCGGTGACAAGAATCAGTCCCAATACCTTCATAGCAGTGGACTACGAGGAAGTGGTTGCTGTTTCTAGAATGAAAGAATTACATTGTTCTTAGAGTTGAGAAACTTCATCAGGAAATCAAGCGCTGGTTGTGAAGAGCAGTAAGAACAAGAGTTTACGAATTTGTCGGAAATTTGGTAAACATGGGCATGTAAAGAAAGATTGCAAAATTGCTTTTGCCAGAGTTGCATTTGAAGCAGAAACAAGAATCAAATTTTGATGTTTATTATGTTCTCTAAACATGTAAATATGGATATTGTATAGTTTGCATTTATGATGGTAAAAGTGTAAGTAGCTTGATCAATATAAAATGGTCTGTGTTTTGAATATTCTTGTTCTATTCGTGAACTGTGTATTGGTAAAATCTTTTTCTTAGCATGTTTTAAGAGTATGGAATTCTGATTCATATTCTGAATAATTGAATTTCAGTTTGCTCCTATTGATACTCCTACAGCTGTGGATGCATTTTTGAAACACTGGAGTCCAGATGTTGGCATTTTTATCGAAAGTGAATTGTGGCCAAATCTTCTTCTTTCTGCTTCAATGACAGGGGTATTTAAATCATTGATGGGTCTTTTTCATTTGATGAATTTTCGTATGTTCCATTTTTGCCGTCTTCTTGAAATAATGTTGTCTCAACTAATAATCAATCATATGTGCATGTTGTTTCCGTATGCTCTTGTATGTTATTGCTGGTAATTGGTTTTTAGTTATTGATGTTGTGAAACTTGAAAATTATTGAAGTCAGACTTGATGACTTTGATATTTGTTGATAGAGTTAAATGTTCACTTCATTATATTTTTTCTATTGATATTTTATTTTCAACAGATGCTCCTTGCATTGTTAAATGCTAAAATATCAGCTAAATCTTTGAGATGGTGGTCAGTTGCTCCTGCAAGCTCACTAGTCATGTTAATGTTATCACAATTTGCATTAATTGTGCCACAGGTATGCAAATTCTGTGGTTGTTGCTACAGAAAGGGATTTTTTCCGGTATCAATTGGCATTTACTTATTTGTTGTAAACAAACTTTGTTTTTCGCATTGTGATGCTTCAGAATACACACGAAGCTTTGCATTTCCAGCTACTTGGAGCGTCTTCATTTCAAATAAACTTTGCTGGAAATTTGAAGTATGGTAATTCTTTTGTTTATGTATGCTAATAATTACAAAACCTCTTAAACATGGCTTATTTAAGGTGATTTTTAAAATATGAAACAGTTCTTTGCAGATTTGATAACAGAGTAAAATGGAAGAAGAGTCTACATACTTATTTGTCCGATTGCTAGTTGTTACTTTCTATTGCAAAAATTTGTCATGAATGTACTTTTGAGTTTTTAAGAATTCTTACATGTTGCAATTTATGAAACGGAAAGATCTTATGTTAATGTCAGGACCAGAAGAACCTAGCAATCATTTATTTATAAAGAAAATAAAAAGTCTAATTCAGTATTAGCCCATAGACTGCATGGAGTAACTATGTATATAATAGCAGCTGGCTAACACTGCCTTTTTGTTTATTGCAAATAGATGTAGATTGTAATATATTGATCTAATAGATTTTTGTTTGAAGCAGTAATTGAATGATAATTTTCCAAAGATTCGTCTGCCAACATTTCCATAATGTTGAAGGCCTATCGATAAGGGTTTTGTCAAACCTTTTGAAATATTTTTTCAGAGGGAATAGGAAACCTTTTTAGATATCAATAGGCAATTATATTGGAGTTAGTTGAATATGTTAGAAATTAATATTTTTGTATAGCCATTACCGTTTGCATTGCATGGTACCATGGCAAAATATATTTAATTTGCTAATGATCTGTTTCTGTATTTACAACAGTGCTACTTGACAGCAGTAACAGGAAGCGTTAGAAGTTCTAGCTTTATCTTTAAAAATCGTTTTGATTGAACAAGGATATTTAATTATTTATTTGCATCAGCAAATTTCTTAAATACAAGTATTATGTTTAATTATTTGAAAAATAAAGTGATAATGATTTACCTGTTTTCTTTGATATTTCAGTGTTAGGAGGAGTTAGAAGTAATCCTCGTGTGAGTGCAGAAATGGAGGAATTGCTTATGCCCGTTTCAGGCAAAAGCATTTGGATGGCTTCGTCAACACATGAGGGTGAAGAGGATGGTCAGTGCTAATGTTTTCTGTTTTTTTTTTCTAAAATTATTGAACTTACCAAAATAGGAAATGTTGAAGTTTTCTTATTGAAGCTTAGCAAAGAGATTGTTTATTTTTAAGAGAGGAAGTTACCAAATTATTTCTATGTCACAGCCATCTTAAATGACAGCTTTGTCCTATTGACCTGTTATTTTTCTACCTCTTGTCGTTGTTCCTTATTCCTACATCTTAGCATGAAGTACTTTTATGAAAACAGCCAAAATGTGATTTGCATTCAACTTTAGAATTTGTAAACAGTTATCAAAACCTTGTATATTGCAATGATAAAGGTACCTGAATAAAAAAAGTGTACAGCATTTTTTATTAAAAAATGAACAAAAGCAATAACATGTATCTTTCTACTCCTAGAGCCTCTTCTAATGACATGGTTTTTGATGAGCAACGAGTATACCCAATGCCCAACCATACCATATACAAGCATCATGGTAGACTATGTCATAATCCGTGGATAGGCTAGCAATAGCGTTTAGTCTTGTTAGGTGATTACAGGTCACTGTCTTTGCACTTAGAGTAGTAGTGGCCCCTATACGATCATTGATGTTGTTATGCCCATGGTTAAGCTAAGTGAGAACATAGAAATTAACTAACTAACTAATTATTAAAATAAAGAATATAAATCCTAGTTTAGCCTACGATAAAAAGTGTCCTCTAACTTGCCATCATGTCTTAGACATATGCATTGACCATTGGGTTATCAAGCAATATCACTACTGGGTGTACCAAGTGTTATCGCTATTGGGACTACTCACCATTTAACATCATATAAGATAGCAGGCATGATTGCTGTCTTGTCAATTTTCTCCTTCAATTTTATTGGCATTCTTTTGTCACATATAACGCCACTAACTTGTCTCCATTTTGACCATCTTGCCTCAATTCTATTTCTTCTAGTTTTATCAATTTCACCATCTGATTGGAGCACTGATCCTAGGTAGCACAATTGTTTGCAGGAGGGACTTTCTTGCATTGAATTGTCACTTCTATTTCTCCACTGTGTATGTTGTTATTAAAATTGCATTCCATATGTTCTGTCTTCTGCGAATTTTTAATACTCCATGTTTTATTTCTAAACTCCTAAATATTCATTGTCTCAACTATGATATGAACTCTAATTTGCTATGACATAAAGTTTAGCACTGGGAAATTGACATTTTTTGAGGAGTAAGCATTTCCAATGTCCTTTGTGTGGTTCCAAAAGTGGAAGAAACATTTTTGCAGTCAATAAGCTATATTTTATTGCAATTTATTCAAAAGTTGCAATATTTCTTGTCTTATAAAATTTAATATTCTGTTCTTCTGAAAAGAAACTAAACCTAAATTAGCAAAATTAAATGTCTTCTCTTTTATTAAATCCAAAAAGAGCCTAAAAGACTTGTCAAAAAGTCCAATAAATTCCATGTGATTTCAAATTTGAACAAAAAAAGAAGGGATCCAAACTCTATAAATGCGAATGTCTTCAAACATTGTGTTATAACGAAGCAGAAGCATAAACATAACTCTGTGCAGATTACATTCATGGCTTCACCATTTAAGCATTGCCTCGTGTTAGCATCAATTAGCATATTTTCACTTTGGATTTGCATTTAAGTTTTGGCTTTGCAACCTTCTTCTCACCATTGATTTTACACTCATTATACATCTATCCTTTGTAATAATAGAACATGCTTTTTGTCATATTCTCTACTGCTAAACAGGTGATCTTGGCTAATGTTTTTCAGTATATATATTATATGATGGGCTGCCATTCTATGAAGAGAAACATTTATTGTTTGTTTTTTGAGTTGGCCTGGTGTATTATAGGGATTTTGCTTGTTAAGTGAATAATGCAATTACGATGCGGATGAGGATCATAATGGAGCTGATCCTCTCTTTCTGTTTGTCAAAGGAGAGATGCTGAAAGTTGTTTTAACATGCTGTCTATATCATCCATTTCCAATTTCTTGAGCTCTGTGCTAACTGCTGATGACAGAATGTCGGTGACACTTATCTATTTGCTTTTGCTCAATAATGGGGAGCTACCTATGCCATCCAAGAAGTTGTGGCTGGATAATAAGCACCTTTGATCTACACTTTTGACTCTGTTAGCAAACAAAATTTTCTCTAACTACAACTTCAAGAATCATGCAAGCAGTGAGCAATACCCATGCATTGTTTATTACCCTGGTATGTGAGACAATTACATGTTGGAGAGAATGTTAGTTTAAATGAAGTTAGAAGCCAGAATATTATTGGTACAGTGACACACATTTTAAGCATCATGAAAACAACTTCAACTAGTCTTTAATTGAGTTTTTTAATTGCAATTTCTTTATTAGTTAGTTACCATCAATAGCTATTATTTCTAGGAGGTTTTCTTATTTTGATACGCCTTGATGAAGAAATTTCAAGTTGGTTGGAATTTTGGGGCATTGCTGTAATTTCCATGGTGTTAATTAGGGTTATGCATGGAGAAGAACTGCTTTTTATATTTGAATTTATTCACTTGTTACAGTAATGTTCTGGATTCACAAAGAATTAGCTAAAGAGTTCCCTGAACTGCTTACCATTGTTGTGCCTCGCCACCCTGAACGAGGAAGCAGTATTGCACTAGTGAGTATAACTGGTTTTTCAGAAAATGATGTCTTCCACAGATCTCATACAAATATTGAAATAGGTTTTTATGATATATTAGATTTCATATCTGTTGTAATATGTGGAGTTTCAGTTCTGTATGTTTAAAACATCTAAAAGATATAACCTAAGACGTTAACAGTAGATGGCATAGTCGAAGAGGATTTATGGACAGAATGAATACACAATTTGGTAATTTGTTGCAACAGATTTCCATAAATGGGCTTACATATTAAGAATATTGAGACTCAACTTTATGTTGGATGTAGTCAAACATGTCTTTTTTTTTTCTTTTTATTTTCATTAAAAATTTGGATTTTGTGGATGTTTTTCTGAATATCTTATAACTTTGGAGAGAAATTAGACCATAAGGATCATCACTTAGAGGCTCAATGGTCATCCCGCTAAGGCAGGGTCTTAGGAGGGTGGTGGATGAGTGAAAGCCTAACCTATTTTTAGTAGCTCTGCCAAGGCTTGGACCCAGGTCTTATGACTTGAGAAACAGGCACCTTACTATTGAAACAAGCACCTTACTATTACTTGAAGTGGTCGTCCCTAGAGATTAGACCATATTTTTGTTTAAATATATTGTGGAAAAGTGAAAATAGGGTATATCATAATATTTGTAGCTTACTTGTAAGATCTGTGACTTGCATACTACATGTCACACATTCAAATCCTTGCAAGTTACATGTAGGTATAAAAAGGTTCTGTAAACATGTGGCTGAAATTAATTCTGTACAGTAGATCCCTAGGGTCATCCTGGAGAATCCATGAAATGCTTCTTGTTTTTTCAAACAAGTAAAAGGAGTATATATTGAAAATAAGATTTGAAATACAATGATAGGATAAATTTGTAATGAAAGTTTAAAAGTAGCATAATCACATCCAGGTACTAGTTTAATCATAACTTTGGAAAATGTGGTAGGAAAAACTTGGTTTCAAGTTCTGGTACTTTCTTTGTAAGGCTGGGGCAAGGCTGCAGGGGTAAGATCCCTGTGAGGAGCTAGGTTGGGCAGCAATCTTCATGTCCCAAAACTAGTACATAATGATTAGTTGTACCATCCATAGCTTGCATATTATTTCTTTGTAAGATGCTTCAAATCATACTAGATTCATGATTAGTTGTAGTTATCTTCAAAGATAGCAAATTTGCTAATAAGACACTGTTGGTTTCTGGTTCAATGCTACATGCCATTTGTAGGATTTGCAAGATGGACTTTCTCAGTTTAAGTACAAGATTCAGCCACCTATGTTAATTAGGTTTTTCATTTCTAGGGCTTGCTAGGGTTGCCAGTCATGTTACTGGTATTTGGTAAGCTTTCCCCAGAGTAAACTGTTGCAGAGTAGTTCTTGTCTTTATCTTGCTACTTGGGCCTTTAAGAACAAGCATGGTAGAAAAACCTGGTGCATCCACTCAAAATGAGATTAGGCTTTCATTCATCTACTGACCCTCTCGAGGATCTGCTTGGTGGTGTCAATCTCTCATTTTGTTGGGTCAAGGCTAGGATGGTGATGATGATGATGCAACAACCACATCAAAGATTTTTAATCACAACATTCCTATGACATTCCTGTAGAAGACTGATGTTTTCTGGAATATGTGATGAAAGCAACTTCATTACGTACATATTTAGGAATATTCATGATTTGAACTCCATGAAGTCTGGAAATCATAGTCTTGGATTGTTTGGTGAAGTCAAATACTGGTCCATAGCTTTATAAACTTTTATTTTGTTTTAGCAGATGCCTTGTTGTGTGTATAGAGGCTTCTGGGCATTGCCTGATGCCTTCTTGGATGAAATATAGATATGTCATTTCTCTAAAATGTGAAGAAATTATTTTCTGAATCCTGTTTTACATACATATTCAGTAACAACTTTCTGTATATTTAAATAAATATTTTTTTTGGTGTTATTTCTGGCAGAATTTTCGGCAAAAAGGAAAGATTGTTGCTCTTCGATCTCAAAATGAGAAAGTTCAATCCAAAACTGAGTTCTACATAATTGATACAGTTGGTGCGGCTTTTTGGATTTAATATATCTTTGAAAAAAGATAACGTTCAGATAGAAGTAATCATGTTGCTATTGTTTTTTTTATTTGGTCATAACAAAAGGTTCCACAAAAAGTCCCAAGTACATAACCCCTGATGAGATAAAACCTTACATCATTTCATGAACACATAAATACTAAGGAAGGCTATATGGTTTTGGGGTTGGCTTTTTAGGTTTTCATCTTTTCAAGCAATCCTTCCCTTTAGGGTAGGAGAAGCATCAGTCCTTGCTTGCTTTCAAAAGTACCCTTACAACATAAAACAGTAAATGAAAATTCATCCATCTCAATTAAATTATCATACATCTACTAAGCACAAACCCAACTCAGGTATTGCTCCTCTATATTCTGTACTGCATTAACCATTATTTGTTCATTGAAAATTCCTTCTACAATGTGCCAAATCACACCATAGTGCCAAAGCTGCTATCCACGATGATTCTGATTGATGCAACTTCTGCTAAAAAGGCCATAATTTTCTATCCGGCACAATTTTTACCAGACACCCCATGGTAAAGCTGCTCAAACCTTAGCTTGTATATTTATTATTAAGCTTATTTAGATATCATTCCTTAATGAACTCAGCTATATTATGTGAAGTTGGTTGCATTCACCTTGACATTTGTTGAAATTGTTGCCACATTGAATATAAGAAAGGATATTGATAAAATAAATAGTTTATTGTCTCTGGTTCCTATGAGTAGAAAGTGTAGCTATTATCTTGTATTACCCCTGCTGCAAAGACATTCTTTGTTTGGCAGACTTTCCATAATTCCTTTAACCATAAACAATCTCAGTAACAGTTTTTAAATGTTATCCTTAAAATAACCATGAAATTTAACCTGCTGCACCTCTCTTAAAGTTTGATAAGCTTGTTTTAATTGAGAAATGGAAGTTTGATTTCACTTTCAAACATTATTTACTAGAGAAGTGTGCTGCACCAACCAAGGCTTAATAGCTTAGAAACCTTTCTATATAGGGAAGGGATTTGTAATTATGAGAGCATTTAAAAAGTTATAGTCTCCATAAAGATGTTTCATCCTCATTACATGGATCAACAGCTTGGTGTCTGCACAAATCTGCCACCAATCTTACCTAAAGGAACTATGTTGATGTTCTCAAGATGTCATAGATTCCATCCTTTACATGTCCATGGTCTATGTATTCGATCCCTTTGAAAATAATGGAGAGACTTCTTCAAATGATTGGATGATAAAAAGGTCATTTCTTTTTTTGTTTAACAAATGTGATCTCCTGTAAAATCTGGTTTGGGCATTTAAAAGAAGGAAAGATAATATGGAGGCAAGGCTTGCAAGTAGATCTGTTAAGATGTAAGTGACCTACCTTAGATAGAAGCATAGATTTCTATTTATTTAACCTTATAAATGGTGGGCAAAGTCCCAATTTGACAAGCTAATAATTGACGATAATGTTGAAAACATTCAATGGTAGATAATATATGGATGGTGCATTTAAAACATATTTTGATGATTATCATCATTTATAAGACTAGCTGCGTAGACAGACCTGCCCAAAATGGAGTATCAGAACAAAAGAACAATCATCTTTTGGAAGTTGCAAGGTCATAAATTGAGATCATATTGCTATTGTTCATCTCAATTTATCTGGTTATTATTATTATTTGTTGCACTGAAAAAATGATATGGGATGTATTGTTGGGTTTGTGCTCCAGGTTTGTCTCTTAAACGTATTAAGCAGTTTTATTTTCTGAAGCATTATCTACTTACTGTTTCCTTATTGTTCAAATGATGAATGTAATACTTGACCATGGTAATGTACAGATATACGGCGTACTGCATAACCATATATATAGTAATAGATAGTTTTCAATACTTGTAAAGTACGCTGCAATACAACAAATCATCAACTTCAAATGTCTTCCTAGTTTAGTTTGGCTTTCTTATTTGTCAAACTTAAGAATTTAGTAAAAATTATGACAAGACCTGCTTGTTCCAAATATATTAAAATCTCTAAGTTTTTGAGCAGGTGAAATGATCCTTGTGGGGATTTCAACTTTGACCTCAGTGTTTGTAAATGTGAATGAAGTCACCACGTTAGAAGAATGGAGGCCATGGGGGATTCTACTTAGGAATGCATTATATATATATATATATATATACACACACACACACACATATACAAGGAGAACTTCTAAAACAACAGAAAACAAAGGAGAACATAAAAATGACACATAAATGAGGGGTGTAATCAAACCAGGTTTTTTCGTTGGTTTAGTATTTCACTGGAAGGTTGATAGTTTCCAAATTTTGAATTGCACCAAGAACTTTTCAATGTTTGCTAAATTTTTTGAATTTTAAACTAACTTTTCCAACTGTTTTTAATGCATTGTCTATTAATGCTGAATTCATGCTTTACATATATCATTGTTATTTTCTGTTTTCTGTTCTTTTTTTTTTTTGGGCCTGTATCTTGATTTTCTACGATCCTCATATTGGAACATTCAGTATTTATAGACAATGGAGTAAGAATTCTGAATATATGAAAAATATATGATGTTGATATTTTCACCCTCATCCTATAATTTGGGAAATGCTGTAGTCATTTTGGCACAATAGTTCCAACAGATTTCCCTCTCTCTCCAACAGAGATCTTTGTAGAGCCTTTGTTGAGCCTATGGACAGTTTTGAGCCTTGTTTCTTGTGTGTAGAGCGATATGCCTTCTTGTGGTTGTGCGTTTAATAGATTGATTAGAGGGTAGAGGAAACACTTTTTTGGGGGTGATTTTTATTCTACATTTCTGGGCTTTTGTTGATAGATCTAACCCTTGTGCAAGTGTTGTGGAGTCCTGTGTGGCGTTTCCAAGCCAGCTTTCATCACCTTAAACAACTCTTTGCAAGGACCTAAATCATTATGGGTCAAACCATAGGCATAGTTATGTACTAGAAAGCAATAAGGCTCATGAGTTAACACAATTTACACTAGTCACAGTATGCCCTCGTGGCTTACCAGCCAACCATTAAAAATGCACTCAACCATCACTACCTGCATTACATACCATGCCCCATGATGATGCGTCCCAGAACCTAACCATGTATCATGTCCCATAGCATGATCCGTGGCTAACCCATCACAACCTATAGATTTCATTGCGACTGGACTGCTAGAAATGTCACAACTTGCAAGTAAGGTCACCACTTTTGTTGTCACTTCAAGTGACGTAGTGATGGAATTCAGAAGTTGTTGAAACGCTTGAATTGAAGAATCTGTTGTGCAGTTTATGTGCCTTCCCACTAAAGCTAGGAAATGCAAAATAAGAATGACAAGAGGAAAACAGAGACAAACAAAAAGAGAATAATGCTAGAAAGAAATGTTTCCTCTACGTTTATTATCTCTTTGTAATAGTGCAAAAGCAACAAACCACAAAGCTCAGCACAAGGGCACCAAGGGCACCAAGGGCTGCAGATGACCAACACAAAAGCTTTAATGCATAGCCCAACAAGTTTCTGCAGGGCTCTTTGTTTGAGAAAGATAGAAAACAAATCAATTGATGTGTAGAAATGGCTGTAGGGTTGTGAATTTTACATGGTGATGGTTAAGGAATTAATGGTCATGATTACATGATGTATGGTTTAGATTACATCAAGGTCATTCTGTGGTATTTCAGGTATTTTGGTTTTGTGTACAACCAACTTAATGCATAGCTTAACAAGGTTCTGTAGGGTTGTGAATTTTACATGGTGATGGTTAAGGAATTAATGGTCATGATTACATGATGTATGGTTTAGATTACATCAAGGTCATTCTGTGGTATTTCAGGTATTTTGGTTTTGTGTACAACCAACTTAATGCATAGCTTAACAAGGTTCTGTAGGGTTGTGAATTTTACATGGTGATGGTCAAGGAATCAATGGTCATGATTACATGATGTATGGTTTAGATTACATCAAGGTCATTCTGTGTTATTTCAGGTATTTTGGTTTTGTGTACAACCAACTCAATGCATAGCTTAACAAGGTTCTGTTCTGCAGGGCCCAGAGAGATAAATTGGTGTAGAAATTATTGTGCTGTTGTCGAGTTTACAAGGTGAGGGTCCACAAATTGACGATCACAATCAAGATAGATAGATAGTTTAGATTACATCTAGGTCAATCTGGGGTAGGAAGTTTGTAGAACTAAGTTGTGATTGGTCTACATGCTTATCATGTGGATTATAATTTATGACTGTCGATTTGATGTTGACCCAACTGTTGTGACTTTGTGGATTCAGATTAAGCCACAAATTGATATATAAGTAATATGAAGCCTTTGCTTGTGTCTGAAGCCTTTGCTTGTGTCTTAATCCTAGTTGTTGATTTCGTGACCCTTGGCCTATTTATTTGGCAGTCACATAGCCATTTCCACATATTAGTTTGATCTATTAGATATCTTTATCTTGGATAGAGAACTTTGTGGAAGTGTGCTTTGAAGCTTTCAAGGCTTGTGCAATGTTTTATGTGTTGAAACCTTGGTGTTCCTATGATCTGTAGCATGTGGTGCCCTTGCACTTTGTTGTTGTTGTGCTGTTGCAGAGCAATGTTGAAGGTAGAGGAAACATTTTTTGTAGCATTGTTCTTTTCCTTGCTTGTATTTGTTTTCTCTCTGCGATTCTTATTTCATATTTCCTAGCTTTTGTGGATGAATTCAACCCTTTTCTATGGAAGTTGCAGAGTCTTGTGTAGCATTTTTTAGTTTGTAGGTAGCATGTGAATTACACAGTAGAATTCTCGAGTGTTTTTGTGTAATAGTGGTGGTGATGTGTTTATCATGACAATCTGACACAAGTGCTCATGTCAGTTGAAGTCATAACATAATGACTGGGATGACTTCACTTCCAGCTTGCAACATTTCTAACAGTAGTAATTTTGTTCAGGTATCAATCTAGTAGCAATCAAATTGAAGAGTAGGTGGTGACAAGTTAGCCACAGATCATGGCATGAAACATGGCACATGGTTAGGTTTTGGGATGCATTAGCACAAAACATGGTATGAGACACGGGTTGCAGTGGCAGAGCACATATTTTGATGGTTGGTGGGAAGGATACTGTTTCTTTCTAGTACTTGTGATTATAATGTAAATAACCACAGTGACTTAGATTCTTGCAAATAGTTGTTTGAGGTTTTGGGAGATGGTGAGGTATAGTTCATGATGTGGGTCTTGAATTCAAGATGTATTCTGTGATGTGTTTTTTCATTGTAGTACTATAATCAAGAGATTTCGGATTGTAAGTGATGTGTTCCATGGAACAAATATCTAGCTCTTTATTGGAATGGCATAAAAGGATTCATGCAGTCAACCTCATTATGTTGAGATAAGGCTAGGATGACGATGATGTTGTGATGTGTTCCATTGGTTTAGAACCGATTCTACCATATGTTCCATATATTTAGGATCAATTTGGTTATGTTTAAGGGTCTATGATGTGTTCCTTGGATTTAAGACTGATTTATCAATATGGTTTTGTGGAAGTTAGGATGAGATCTATGATGTGTTCTTGATTGTGTGAGATCAAACAGAACTGTTTGTATTTCACAATCAGGATGCTGGGTGTTAGGATTTACTATAGTGTTGGTGCTGGGCATGGGGTATCAACTGATACAAGTTTTGTTGTAGGTGGTATTAGTACCTACTCTTAGATGCTGGTGGTACCAATCCTCTAGTTATCCCAATATTTTGCTGGAAAATTATTTGGTATTGTTGAAAATCGTGTTGCTTTATATAATTATTATTGTTATAGATGATATGATGGATTGACATTTGTGATCACAGCTACGGTTCCTATATAGTTCATAATATGTTCCAGGAGACGTTGAAGATTTGGTTTCCTCAACGGTGAAAGAGCACTACTGTTTCTTTTACAAGTTCTATGTTTACATGCACTCCATTTTCTTCTTATTTACCACACTTGTTCATTGTTGATTTCATAGTTTTTTGTAACATGTTAAGTGAGGTGTCAAATTAGGTCACGTCCCTTGATATCTCAAACTTCAACGTACAAAATTAACGAGTGTACCTTAATTTTGTGTTACTGACAGTCTCACTTTGTCATTACAAAAAAAACCATAACCCTAAGATACAGAAAACCCTAATCTTAAAGCAATGTATGAAGATGTACTTTCTCTCTCCATGTATGATGTATGCTGGATGAATTAGTTGAATTTATTTCTTTTGAGTTATTTCTATTGCATTTTAGACATGCACACTTCCTCATTGGTTTCCTTGTGTTTGCTCTAGGCATTCACATGTTGAAGGCTAGCAGATTTACTGCTTTTGTCTTTAAGTTGTTACAATTTCCTTGTATAAAGTTAGGTCCCTTTCTCAAAGAACTGTTTGCAATACATGATCTATGTATTTTTCCCATCTGAAAAATCCTTCTGGATCTTCATAGATTTAATAAAATTCAGTTTCAGTTTCAATATTTGATTACTAACATTTTTCTTCATTGAAAGTTTTAAGTTTTTAAGCCCTCAATGTTGGGTCTTTTAATAGTTACAAGAGCAAACGGGTTAGACTATGCCTTTACTAAAGGAGAAGATACTGTATTATTATTTAAAAGTCGTGACGCAAAAAGACTAGCAAGCCTGATGTTTTTCTTTTTTCTTCTTTTTAAAACTTATCAGTAAGGTTTTTAGAATGTTTCTGGCTGTCAATCGTTGCATCTATAAAGAAAAATGATCCTATTTTGTTTCTTTAGAAGAAACAGTTTTTTTTTTGTATTTATTTTGGATTTATATCGTGGTCCCGATGACCAACCTGGTTGGTGTGTTCTTTGATTGTGAGTTGAGATGCCTGAGTTTGACTTCCTGCATCGGAACCACGCTGTCTGGGATTGATTTGCTAGAAATGCATCTGTTCATGTCTCTATAGGTAACGAGTTCTCAGTCCTACCCTTCAAAACGAGTAAGAATCGTTTAACCTTGAATTTATGTACTCGACAGACCTTATTCAGCAACTTTGAACCAAAACGCTCTATATTTGTACTTTAAACTGGTTTTTAATCTCACAGAAGATGTTATCTTACTGTATAAATAGAACTAAAATTAATATTATTAAATGGTTTGTACCAGACCGACTCCTTTAAATTTACTATTGACACACAAATTTAAAAGTTTCAACCTAAAACATAAATGGAGGTTAAATTAAATTGCAACATTTGAGAAAATTTTATCTTTTAATCTAGTTGATAGAATGTCATGAAATGAGTATTTTGTCCAGGAACACGTTAGATTTATGTGCATAATCATTTATAGTATCTAGTCCACTGTGCATATGATTTAGGATTCATCTGTATGTCAACCCTTTGTTTCAGGGGAACTAAATCATCTGTACCAGTTTATTCCAATTGCAGTCATAGGAGGATCGTTTTTTCCTGGATTAAAAGGTCACAACATCGCAGAAGCAGCATCTGCTGGTTGTGCAGTTTTGACAGGTGTTATCATACCTTATTAGGTTTTAATTTTTTATATGGAATTGAGTTGATATTTTCATTTAATATATATTCTGGGAAGTGTATGGTTGACTTTTCATGCATGTCTCGCATGTAGGACCTCATGTTGGGCATTTTTCCGAGATGATAAAAGAAATGCAAAGACTGTCCCATTACTCGATCCAGCAGGTCAGTGTTTGCTTTCACCCCTACTTTAGTTTTCCTCAATTCTGTTTTGATTTCCCTGTTGATCCTTTTGTTTTTCATGGAAAATTTGGTTATTCTAAGCAAATTTATCTTCCAAAAACATAACACAGCCTATGGATCTTGTTTTGGTTGGGTTTTATATATTTTGCCAGCCTTTCAGTGTTACATACTTTAAGAGTGACAAAGACCAATCTGGTCCTGGCTTGATTGAGGTTCATATAAGATGATCTTAGATCAGGAGAAGCCTTGTATTATCCTAATTTTTTTGCCTTAAATTGTAAGGTTGTCGACGTTTTATGTCAGATTTCTTTGTGGTTTGAGTAGCACCAGATACAAGGCCACAAGATAATAGAAACTCTAACGTTGAAACAATATAATTCAACGACATAAATATTGTTGACAAGCTCATATTATTATAAAGAAATTAATTATAAGTATCACACCTTAATCATATCACTCAGTAACATTTTACATCAATTCATACATACTTTTTCATGCATTCCATAAATGAATTCATAGAGTTTTATAGCCCTATGTCAAAATCATGGCTCTTCCAAATTTTATGACCATTTGAACTATTCATTACTTGTATTAATCTACACCATGAATATCCAACACAGTACATAGTGTCTTCTTAAAACATCATAGTGTGCATCCAAAGTAGTCGAAATGAGGTATGTCATTCTAACACATACACAACATTGTGCATGGGCTGTTCTGTTGTGTTCAAAGCCCAGTACCAGCATCCCTTTGCACTTGCACTTGCTATGCCACCAGCCTAGGGGTGTGTCCTAAGCATCCTTGACCTGACCTTAAAAAAAGAGTACACACATACACAACACTAACATCTTCCCTCAATCTTATAACACTATGGGAAAAAGTAACTTCCTTTTATCTGTTTTACTCTAATATTAGCTCTCTGTAAGTCCTGATTAAAAATGCCACAGGAACATGACCATTAAGAGGCTTTTGGGGCATTAAGCTTAGCATCGTTGGAGATAAATCAGTCAATAAATTTGAACACCCATTCTTAGGGCTTGAGAGCTAACACCTGAAGTCCCCAAAACGCTAGCTGAAAAATGCAAGGGTGAACTTTTGTTAAAAGCAATTAGTAGCCCAAGGATCTAGCAGGAAGAGAATGCCAGTATGGTAATTGACATCTCTTGATATAAACAATGCATTCAAAGTGCAATACATATGTTAAAACGACCAAGCTTGATATCATATCCATAGTTTTCTAGTTTAGCAACAAGGAAATTAATTCAATCAGTTCACCTTAACAAGTTAAAATTATGTATAGCCAAATGTAATCAATCATATGGAGAGTTTGACTAAAGGAAAACATAGTATTCATAAAATAGATAATTTGCAATAGAAGAAAACTGCAGTAGCCATACTGTGTTCTTTCCTATAACAGGGATACAAAAGTCTTAAATTCCCATAGAATATATACATGAGTCAAAAGCTGAAGATCTATCATGGAACATCATATTCTAATTCTTCCAACACATTGCCTGCATCTTAGATTTTGTGATATAAAGGATATAAGTTTTCCTTATGATACGAATGGTTCTAATATTTCCACTTTGAAATAATAATTAAAGAAAATAATTTCAGGTTTCTAAAACAAAGATCAATGCTATCTAACTTGCACAAAATACAATATTCAGATTTTAGTTTCAACCAATACTGACTTTATGAAATAAAAGATAATAATGAAGAAACAAATCACCATGGTAATAATTCATGCAAGATTCTTCTAAAACAGTGTACAAATCTGCAATTTTCTGATTTAAAAGTCAAATTCTGAGTTTTCTCAAACCATAAATATATATTTGATGTTGTCCAACAACAAATCTGCTTAACCAAACAGCACATGTGAATCAGTAATTTCGGACCTGTTCAATGGCATAATAATATTTGTTATTTTTCCAGCAACACCCACAATACAAAATCATTGCAATTTAACTCTTCTAATTTGAAATATTATGAGGTATGCCACTAAAATTTCATCAAACCATATGATATTCCAACAAAGAATAGAGAAATCACTAACATAATAGCCATAATCAACACTCTAGATTTTCCCCACTCCATTTGACTCGAAGAAAGATATCAAAATCAAATCTAAGGTTACACATTTAAGGGGTTTATCAAATCAATTCTAGCAACAAATGAAGAATTCAAAAATTCTTTAAATTTTAAAAATCCACAAAATAGACATGGGACCAAATTGTGCTCTCACTTTCTGGCAACAGTCCATTTGGCAACAGTCCCTGATGGCAAATCTTGAAGCCAAAAATGTCCCAAATTATTATGGGTGTTTCTAAATCATTTCAGAAACAACTCTTATCTAAGTCATTTAGGCTTGAGAGTGCTGAGGATGGACAGAGAGATCCAGCAACAAAATAAAGGATTCAACAATCTAAGATCTCAATAATAATGTTGTCAAAGCATAAAAAGATATTTAAGCCACAGAAAGGTAAAAAGAAGATGAATTGAGATTATCAACCATTATTGTCCATCACCAAATATAGCAAAGAAGGATCATCTTACCTTCTTACGTAGATTTCTTGCTTGCCAGGGGCAATTCATTAATATGTTGGATTGTTGCTTAGCTCTCATTTTCTTTCATTTTACTATCTTCTGTAACAACCACAGTTTTATTTTGTTGTTGCTCATTTTCTATTTGAGCCGCACAAGTTCTTTTGTTGTTTTCCCTTTTTCTTCAGCCGCACTTCCTTGTGGTTTGTGCTCTCTGTATTTTCCCATATGCCTCAATGTCTCTCCCTTGTCTCTCTCTTTATACTACTAATGGCATTCATGAGATAATAGGTTGTTTCTTGTAACTGATGCTTTCCTGGAAACTATATATACGTGCTTTTCTTTTGAAACGTTTTCCATACCACCAAGCCATGAGTTTAATTCTCTCTATGAGCACTGTTACCAATTAATTATGAACATATTCTACAAGGTTGCAGGTTCAATTCTCAGATTTGCAACTTTTAGCATTTTAGAATTTTAATTTTGCCAGATCTCAGTTTTAATTTCTCTTGATTTAACATAACAGAAAGTTGACAATTATAAAACATTCAAATATAATATCTCTAAATTTACCAGCACCAAAATATGCAGTTGTGCTTTGTTTTACAGCAGCATCTCTCCTTCTGAACACTGTCATAAGATGCAAAGAAAAATGTTTCAAAGTCAATATGATAAGTTATAAGTTAACGACATAAGCTAAGTAAAACACCGTCTCTTTCTTTCAGGTCATTAGTGACGCAGAATTCTTCATTTTATATACCATAACCTTTCTACCCCATAGAGGGGTACTTATGTTCTAATGACTCATAAAACTCTATAGAATACTGCATCAAAAACATACACGATAGATCTTATGCTAATCAGTTAAAATTAATACAATAGTGATCTACATGATATTCCTGATTTATGAATTAGGTTCTTTTAAGTTGATTGATAGCTGCTCAAGTTACTCAGCAAGGAGTATTCATTTTCTTTTTAAATCATTTATATTTTAGCATACCTGTTTTAGTCCTTGGGGTACACTATAGAGTATCTTTCTATTGCCTTTTTTCTAAAATAGAATAAAAAATATTTCCTTTTCCATTTATATTTTTTTGAAGCATTTCCAGCATGCATTTGAAAGCATATTTCTTATACGTCAAACATTTACACTTTTAAATGTGATTTGAAAATAGAATATATGAAAAACAAGCCAACATTCAAAATTTATTAATGTTCTAATCAATCATTTCTACCGCAATCCAATGTCAATAACAAAACATACACAAAATCTCATAACAAAGTGTGCACACACAAAGACTATTGCAATCATCAATATAAAAACTCACGAAAAGTGGTTCATTACATAAATACTATTGATAATCTGGCAAAGTATGCTCTTTGCACTTCCAAGAACAGATGGTTTATGTTTTAGTATGACAAGGTATGTGGTTTTTGAAAATTGATAAGAGATTTTGAATGTCGGAGTCGGGGTAGGACCAAGAGTGGGCGTTGGTGTTGGAGCAGGGTTGGGACTAAAGATGGGGGTGGGAGTTGGTGACTTGGGGGCAGGAATGTTGGTGCGAGCAGTGGGCTTGGGTAGAGCGGAAGTGGTTTGACTGAGAGTCTGTGGAATGATGAGAGGTTGAAAGGTTTCTTTGGGTCTTTGGTTCAAATGGATAGCTCATTGTGTGTTGAGGTTGACCATTTGCTGCCAAAAGGTGTTTGGATGGCAGAACACAGCCTCATTGGCCGCATTGTGTCTAGGGGGGTTTGGCCCAAACTAGAATTGATTCACAAGAGGGTTGTGACAATGTGGTGTTTGGAATCTAGGGGAGTTTGATGCTTTTCTAAGGATCTCCTCCTTTTCATGTTTCGAAACATGGAGGATTGTGACTAGGTCCTTCTGGGTGAGCCATGGTTCTTTGGAGCTCGAGGCCTGGTGTTAACGCCATGGAGGCTTGGGGCACATTGGGATCTAGACCTATTCTTGAGGGTGTTAGTTTGGATCCATGTCTTGGGTCTCCCGTGGAAGGCTTGGACGTCGGAGCTTATCCAATTGTTTGCTGCTTTCTTTGGGGGAGTTTATCACACTGGATAAATTCACGTCTTATCTGGAGCACATGGGATTTGTGCCTTTTTGTGTTTGGAGGTCTTTGGCTCCAAATGATCTACTCAAGGAGGTTGTTTTGGCATTCCCCTTAGGGGAGGAATGCATTGCAGTTGAATACGAGAATCTGTTGACCAAGGTGCTTGACCTAGCACCCAAAAGTGGTCCATGTCAATTTTGTGGTAAACTAGGTCACTTCATGGAAACCTATCGTGCCAAAAAGAGTGGGGTTGCAAAAACTGTGGATGCAAATGGTTGGATAAAAGTGCAAAGGAAGAGGTGTACAGGAGGTGTGCTAGTTGCTAGGAAGACGACTAGGGGTGTGGAGCCTCCTCCACAGAAGTTGGTTTTGAGCCTCGTCCCCATGATTGTGTTGGTGGGGGCAGGGATGGTGGCATCTTAGGGGATTGGCAAGGCTGAGGAGCCTACTAATTCAGTTCCAAAAGGTTTCTTCGCCATGCCTTCGGAGCCAACGTTGTAGGGGAAGCTATTGTAAAGGAAGGAGCATGCCTTGTTGAGTAGTTGGGCTACTGTTGTCTGTGATGCTGGGTGGGATGGTGCGGAGCCTAGTCTTTGGTAGTAGCAAGGGGTTATGTGTCTCGATGGACCTTGCTAAAGTGGGACGACCATCTACTCCGTTGGTGAGGAATCACCAAACACAACTGGAGCTCAACTTGGGAATCCATAAGACTTTGAAAGAAGTCTACCACAAACGCATTGCTAGTAGACAATGAAGATTTTCCCATGGAATTGCAGGGGATAGGGCACCCCCTACAAAAGATGTGTCCTGAAAGAGTTTGTGCATACAGATAACTGTAACATTCTTTGTCTTTAAGAAATGAAGCTGTAGAGCCAGGAATTTGATATTTTACATTGGGATGGTTGGCAGGTGCACCAAGTTGCCTGTCGAGGTAGGGTTGGGGGTCTGGCTGTGTCATCTAAGATTCCCCTAGTGGATGCTTCTAACTAGAGCATTACGGTCCATCTTTCCTCGCTTGGAGTTTGGATTTCTAACTTCTATGGAGAACAAGTTTGGGAGTGGCGATTGGGGGAGCTCAACAGACTTGTTGGCCTTGTGCCCAACATAGAGAATTGGATTATTGTTGGAGATTTTCACCAAATGTTGCATGCTTGGGAAAAGATGGGTAGGGATTGCACCCCACCTATCATAGCCAACCACTTTTTGCAATTCCTGCATCGACATGCCATGGTGGACATGGATATCAATATTGTATCTTTACATGGAGCAATAGACGAAAAGGTGTTGCCAGGATCATGTTTAGGATTGATCAGGTGTGGGTTGGTACAACCATCCTATTATACAATGTGCAGGTCACCAGAATTGAACGCAAAACCTTTGATCATAGGTTGTTGGTTTGCCAGATTGGAACAACATTGCGTTTGAAGATTTCATGTTTTAGGTGTGAGAGAACGTGGCTCACGAAGCCTTGGCTTTGACCGCTGGTTGAGGCTATTTGAGAAAGATATTCGATTGATCATGAATCGCATGAGTTCCTCACTAATGGGCTTCAGACCTTGAAAAGAGAGATTTGTGTGTGGAGCCAAGAGGAGAAATATACCTTTTGATCTCATCGGGGGATGATTCGGCAAAAGCTACTCAAAATATAGGAATGACAAGAACTTGGAGAGTCTTTGATGCAAGAGGAACAAGCTTTGTTGCTGGAGGTGCAGCACCTTGACCATGAAGCAATGGAGTCTGAAAAGAGAGATTTGTGTGTGGAGCCAAGAGGAGAAATATACCTTTTGATCTCATCGGGGGATGATTCGGCAAAAGCTACTCAAAATATAGGAATGGGGGGAAGGGGTGGGGGGAGAGGGGGGGAAGGGAAGAATAGAGATGGAAGAATATCCATCTCGTGGGGTGGAATATGATTGTGCAGCCAAGGGTGGCGAGAGGTCTGGGGATTTTAAAAGTTGCAGACCTAGTGAGGGCAGGACAACAACAACTGGTCCACCGCATATTGAGACCTAACATGCAGATGGTTCTGTGGATATAGATCGTATGACAAAAATATCATTTATGGACTACTAATGCGCAGGACTTGAGGCTCTAGTGTTTGATTTGCCACCATGTTCACTGTATGACACAAAGGGAGTGGCTTCATGTTCAACCAAAAGACATCATCTTGAGGCAATTCTTTGTTGTGCCTAGTTGGCAATAGGTTTGGATGGGATGCTTACTGGAAAAAATAAAAGCTTTTCTGTGGCTCATTAATCATGTTGCCATCTCGGTCAAGGCTGAGTTAAGACAACGAGGTTTGTGCATTGAGGACACTTGTCCAACATCTGGGCAGGCTCCAGAAACTTGGCAACACTTGGCTTTCTAGTGTGCGTTCAGTACTATGATGTGGCACAATGCTGGGATTGAACTGTCAATTATTTTAAGTGGAGACTCAACTGCAACAACTATCCTCTGGTGCTTGTGGAAGGCATATAATTGGCTGGTGTTCAAACAAGTGCCACTTCCATTGCCAGCATAGGTGGCTGTCGAAGGGTTTGGAATGCAAAGAGAAGTGATTGCTATAGTGGGTATGACATTGACCTTCGAATTGTCTTGTCGTCATTTTTAGGAGCACATAGAGTTGTGGGATTTGGTGCAATGGGTTGGCTGGGTGAGGTTTTTGCCACGTTTGTTGGGGGATCCCCACTTGCCAAATGGTAGAATTTTCACAAACTAGTAGAACAATTTCACAGTTTTTTGCACCTTGGCTAGGGTTTTGGCGGCGCCGCCAACTGGTCAAACAATGGACCCAACAATGCATGGGCTAGGGAAGCCCAACATTTGTTTCTTGGGTTGTACCCGAGGATGGTGAGTGGGCAAATTCCTAAGTTTGCACTACCACTGTTGTGGCTGAGTTGGTTGAAAGGTTCTTTGCATAGACGGGTAATGTCTGGAAACTCCAAGGGGTTCATTTTGTGCTATTGAGGTGCCTCAAAATGTGGCAGCCTATGAATATACCTGAGTTCTTTCTGGCATTGTTGTGTCGAAGAAGGCCTAGGAGACACTTTGGGCTTATCCTTGCCTTGTGGTGGGCGGCTCACCCTTCACCCGATATACAAGATGTGGACCCAATAGATATACAAGGTTCTTGATAGCTGTTTTGTTTTGGCCCTATGGCTACCAAGTAGCTCAAGCAGGTTGGGGACATGCCATAGGACTTTCAAACCCACAAGGACTTGATGGAATAGGTTGAGAGGGAGATAAAGGAGGCTTCCGAGGAAGCCAGATCGGACGAGCACCAAGTGTGGGAGGCCAAATGGGAAGTTCGGGAGACTGCCTTTTGGCAAGAAATGGAAGAACTCTATGCACATCATTAGGAAGAGTTGTGTTGGCAAGGGAGCTCATGAGTAGCGGCGGCAATGGAGTTGGATGACCATATCTGGTGGGAATTGAAGGAAGAGATGGAACATGAGGAGGCACAATGAAAGGAGGCCAAGAGGGCAGCAGAGGCATAGACGGAGCAAGAGCATCGAGAGGAAGAGGAGTAGAAGGAGCGGCTAAGGCAAGCGTATGAATAGAATGCAACTAGGTGGCCCAATGAAGAAAATTGCCCCTACGTGCGGTTGCATATCAACTGGAGCACAAATTGGTAGAACCTAAGGCATCATATCAGGCTTGCTTCTGCAAGGTTGCACCCTGATGGTAGGGGCTTTGAAGAAGAATGGGTGCAGAAAGCTGAGGATTTTAAGAAATTCCAATAGACGGCTGCTTTTGTGGAATCGTTGGAATTTTGTGAGCAATTGGACCTATTACATGCCCAGATCCGACCACATTGTAGTTGTGCTCAGCTTCCTCAACCCCATAGAGTGGGGGATGCATGACATGGGTTGGGTCTATTTGGGTAGTGGACCTTGCCTCTTGGATGGGGGGCTTCTATTTGTTTTCTCGTTGGTTTCGGTTTCTGCAGTTTGAGTTCTTGTCGGTTGTCGACCCTGGGGACATCAAAGGGTGTTAGCATAGGGGGACATCAATTGGTGTTTATGCTTTAATGTTTCTTTGTTTTTTTGGCGTCTGGTGTTTGGGGGGTTCTGGATTAACCCCGGTTTGATGGGAGAGTGGGTACTTCCCCACTTTTTTGTGTTGTGGGGTGGGTGATCCTCCCACATTTTGTGCTGATCTTGCTGGGCAGGGTTTACCCTTGAGTTGTAAATATTCCTGTTTTTCTTTTAATATACCTTCCTGAAAATTTGCTCAAAAAAAGAAAAAAAAAAAGTCTGATGATAATAAAGGAAATACAAAATTGAAATTAGAACTAGAATAGCTAATACAAAACAATAGATAAGAAACTCAAGCTTTACAAGGTAAAACCCTCAAGAACAAAGGGAAACGTCCACATAAAAAACCAAACGATAGCTTAAACAAAACAACAAATAAGAAACATAGGATTTACAAGGTAAAGCCTTTAAGAATACAACAAATAAGAAACATAGGATTTACAAGGTAAAGCCTTTAAGAATACAACAAATAAGAAACATAGGATTTACAAGGTAAAGCCTTTAAGAATAGAAGGAAACCTCTACAGGAAAAGCCCAACTCTTATTGCTCAATTAATCCAAATGAGGTGTTCACATATAATAACTAGGGATCCAGCCCTTGAATAGGCGAAGCCATGCTACAGACTTTAATATGAAAATATATTAAAGTTATCATTCTAAAAGGATCTCAACAATGCAGAACATTCTAGAGAATTATTTCTAAATTAAAAATAGACCCCACAAAACCATCTAGAAAGAACTTATTTACTAATAATAGCTCATCCCTTGCAGGCAAAAGTCTTATTTATCGCTTACAATAAAGCTACAAGATTTAGCTTTACAATTATAACAATTTTCCACTTGAAGATAAATCTTGTTTATCCATTGAATAACTAATCTGCTCCATTGAGATGTTACCACGTCCATTTACATGAAAATTTCACTTCAATGACAACTCACATGAAAACTATAATCAGCTAAAAAGCTTGCATGCTTGAACTGAGGAAAGGCAGGAACATGATAGAGAGAACTTCCATTACATCAAGGCCTTCTAGAGACCCTGCAAAAATGAGATCCTATGGTAACTTGTAACAATTTCACACTTATGTAAAAAAGACCCAAAATGGTCCATTTTAATGAATCCTTCTTCAATGTCAATAAATTTGCATTTACAGCATCTCTGTTTACACGTTCAAAGAGCATAATAGATATCAACATTTAATTCTTGTTGAAGCAAAAGCAAATTTGCGGTGTTTCTTTACATGCCCACATTAAAACATTTCAGACAAATTGGCATTCTATTTTTCTAATTGCTCTCTAGAAGCAAAGCTTGACTTCTTGATGAAGTTTCTCTTCCAAGAATGACACTTGTTCCTTTTTAAGGATGCCATCAACTTCCTCATAGTCCATTACGTTGTCACTACATGAGCAATGCTTCCAGCAAGATCAAGGAGCAAGATCAAGGAGCATTCATCACGACACACTACTTCTAGATCTGCAACTATACCATTAAATTTTGCCAAAAATTCAGAGAGTGTTTCAGTTTGTTGCATTTAAAGTCAATATCAATTCCTACGCAGAAGAATCCGATTAGATGATGTACTAGCTTGAAACCTTGAATTCGATTTCTTGAGAGAATCAAATGTTGATTTTTTCTCTTAATATTCCAACAAAATTGAATTTTCAATGCACCTACAAATCAAGCTTAGTGCACCTTAGATTTTTTCTCTTTTTCAGTCATGGAAGAAGGTTTTCCAGTCAAAATAATCTCCGGTTCCATTTTGTACAGCAAGTCTATGATCTTCATCTTTTTAAGGCTATAGAAATTTCTATTGACCTTTTAAACCAAGGCTATGTTTGGATCCATGACTCCCACTTAAGGAACAAACTCCAATAGGAAAATCTAAGCAAACCTAAAGAAATACCTCAAACTTTACTTTCCCACTTGTTTTTCTATTGCTGCAAACAACACCACCATAAACTGAAATTTCTACTATTCACTTAATGATTTTTAGAAATATTTTTTTTTGCAAAATCATACCTATGCACTATTGAATCTTGCTTTACCCTGCACAAAATAACCCATTACACAGAAAACCAACAAACTATCAACCTTGCTCGTGTTTAATTGTGGTTTCTGTCCTCTTCATATAGTGTACCAGCTGGGTGGGGTGTTAAGATATCGATGTTATGCTTGAGAGGTGGCTCAACGTTTGCTTTCCCCTCATGCATGTGTCTAGGTTTAAGATTTAGGTTGCTATTGGTCTGGTATTGCTAATGATTTAACAAAGAGCAGTGTAAGTGTATGCTGACCGTGCTCTTAGCATCGCTTGTCTTGTAGATATTTGTTGTTATGACCTTCCCCACTAAGTGGTCTGAATGAGATGCTGTAAGATACTAATTCGATCCCCTTAGCACTAGTTGTCGTTGACCATCTAAACTAACTGAATTTGAACTCTGTAAGTGCACTAATTCTTCCAAACATTGTATTAGCAAAAAACAGCATAATGGGGCACATGGACAGAAAAAGACATGAGAGAAAACACAAAGATAACACCACAAAAAATCCTAGAGATAATGAACAAAATGCAAAATTGAAATTGGAACCATCAATCTCACTCTGATACCATTATGTTGGCAAAAAACAGCACAACCGAGCACATGGACAGAAAATAACAATGTGCCGGAGAAAACAAAAAAATAACACCACAGAAAAATTCTAAAGATAATGAATGGAATGCAAAATAGAAATCAAAACTAGAACAATAACTGATACAAAATAGCAAATAAGAGATACAAGATTTACTAGGTAAAGCCCTCAGGAATCAGAGGAAACTTGTACGAGAGAAGCTAACTCTTATTACTCAATTAACCCAAATGAGGTGTTCATCTACAATGACAAAGGATCCAGCTCTTAAATAGGCAAAGCAATGTTGCAAACTCTAGTCTAGAAATACTTGGAAGTTACGTTTCTGAAAGGATCTCAACAATGTTGAACATTCAACAGAGTCACTTCTAAATTCAAAATGGACCACAGAAATATCTAAGAACCCATTCTTCAAACAAGAAGGCTATATTTATCAATTTAACAATAAAGCCACAAGCTACAAGATTTAGCAAATGCAACTTTGACAAATTTTCTGCGTTTATTCTTGCGTGGAGGACAGTCTGAATAAAATGCCTGTCCGTATTTGAAAGATACTACCAACCCATTCGTAGTATTGTTTTTAAAGTCTAAGGTTGCATTTTGGCATTTGCTTTGGATTTTGATTGTCAAATTTAATGATCAAATTTCCAAAACTGTTATGTTTCAGGTGTCAGGGAAATATCAATTGCTCAAAGAACTTCAGTTTCTTTTAAACGACAAAAAACAGCTTGAAATGCGCAGATGTGCAGCGAAAACGGTGGCCTTAAATTTAGCTAAAGGTGTTTTAGATAGAGTGTGGCACCTTCTCGATGGTATGATACTTGCAAGAGTTTGTCAAAAGTACTGACAGTTAATTGTCCTCATGTTGGAAGCTAACCTCCATGTTTATTGCTAATTTTTTTACATTCTTTGCCATTGAGTGAAATCTCTCCAGTATCTGTGAATATCAAAGAGAAAATATGAATGTAATTCAAACTAAAGATAAGATTGGTAATCTTATATTTCTGCTGTTTGCTTTTATTATTATTATTTTTTTTTGGGGACTTTGAGATGCGTTAAAAAGAAATTAGTATTGGTATCCCAAATCTTTCCCGAGTAGAGGAAAACTAGTTCACATGAGTTCGACCATTATTTTATTGTAATTTCCGGGCATGTTTTCTTTGTTTGGTATTTGTAGAGACGCTCCTTAAAATTTTGATGAAAAGCTGCCACAAAGCTAGAATTCGGGATGGTTTTCAGGAAAGTAGGAAAATTTTCGTCGTGTGAATTTGCACACATGTCCTCTGGATTGGGAAACACGGTGAATTGGAACTCATGAAACGGAACTTTGGGACAAGGTTATAATAAGGGGTATTTAAACATTTTAGGGTCTCTGAACTTTTTATTTTTAACAATTTTTACTTTAAGGTATATAGTCAAATTATAACTTTATAAGTCAGTATTCCTAACTAAAATTGAATTCATAACTTGGTGCTATGGTAGTGGTGGTGAAACTTTTGATGGAAGCTCCAATTTTGATAGGCAATCTATGGTAGTGGTGGTGAAACTTTTGATGGAAGCTCCAATTTATAGGTTCAATTTTGATAGGCAATCTGCACTTGTAAAATTCTAATTGGATTATGTATCTTGGGGTGTACAAAACAAAGAATACATTCCTTTGATTTATATTATAACCATTTGATGTCCATGGCTTAACTCTACCATTAAATATTTGTTTCAAGAATTTCAACTTCTAAATTTGTAACCTTCTTGTTCACAATAGGTTATAAGTTGTACTCAAGGCTTCATTATACTTAACCTAAATTTTACTAAATTATTACCATTGGGTGTATGTGCATGGGCTAGAGAGTAATTAGTTAGCATGCATTGCTTTGTACTTGAAAGTACTAGGCTCAAAGCCTAGTACCAACACCTTGAGCATGCTAGCTTGAGGTTTGTTCTAGGGATATCTAGTCACCTTGTCCACAAAAGTCTTCAAACAATTTGACTATAACGATACCCTAAGATATAGTCAACATGATATTTTAAAAGAATTAAATAAAATGAGATCATTTCAATATAATAAGATTTACTAAACAAAAACTTAAAGTAGAAGGTAGTAGCCTCATAAGATTTAGAAAACTATGAAAATTTTGATATCCTCAAAAGACACATTTTGATAGGTTTTTTAGGTCTTGTTATCAAAGTTAAACTCATAGTGTTACTTTATACGAACTATGGTAGAATATGATGTTGTAAGTGCAACTTGAACCTTTTTTGGTAAATCCTTGTCAACTGATGCTCCAACAACTTGAACCACCTATGATTAGATTATTCGAGACAAAGCCTTTTAATACATCAATTAAGCTTGTTATGCATTAATACTGTTATAACGTATTCATTATAATGAACTAACCACTTGAGCCACATATGGCTTACTTTATGGGTGAAACTCTCTAATGCATCAATTAAGCTTACTTATGCTTTAATAATACTATGATGTATCCATTTGATTTCTTTTATGTACTGTTACAACATTTAGCTTGCTCATTGGAATTGAACCTATAACATACAAATCATAAGTCACATTCTCTATTCAATTGAGCAATGCCCACATGAACTTCTAATTAATGTGATTTCTTCTTTCTTCCTACTCTTCTCTTAACCTATATAGAATTATTCACTAGCACAACAAATGATTGAAGCCCTTATATGTATATGTGTGTAGGAAAACAAAGGAAGTAAGGATCATCACCTAGAGACTCAATGCTTATGGCGAGTCTTTAGGAGGATCACTGCATAAGCAAAAGCCTAACCTCTTTGGAGTGATTGCACCTAAGATCAAATCTAGGTTTTACAACTTTAGAAACAAGCACCTTACAATCACTCCAAGTGGTGGTCCTTTAGGAAAACAAAGATAGTTCCACTTATATATTGGCTAGGTCACATGAAAGTAAACATATTACAAGTACTCTATCCATCTAATATGCACCGAATATTTCCAAATGATTAGTGTAGCAAACCAAGTAGCCTTAGTCAGGTAGTAGATTTGGTTACAATAAGGATTGCACTAATTAGCATATGCAAATCCTTCGAAATGATCAATGTTGTAGACTAGATAGCCTTAAGAACATTAGTTTTGTGAATAAATATGTGTTTGTTTTTTTCATAGTAAACATAGAGATATTTGTGCTTGGATTGGAAAGTAATGTGAAATGTGATGAGCAAATGGATAAGAGATGAAAATATGGTTAATAGTTTTAGTTTCTTGTTAGAAAACCCAATTTATATGTTCCCTTTAGCGAACTTTGCTTACTACATGTACCCATAGCCATATAGCTAACTTGAAACTTTCGTAGAAATTAAGTAGAACAATACAACTTAGTGTCATATAGTGAATCAAACCTATTGACCTATAACTTTGAGTTTCTACCTTAAGAAAACTTTTGCAAAAATTAAGTAGAACATTATAACTTAGTGTATCCACTGAATCGAACCTATTGACCTATAACTTTTAGTTTTTACATTAAAGAAACTTTTGTAGAATTAAGTAAAACTTTATAACTTAGTGTTATCCATTGAATCAAACCTATTGAACTATAACTTTGGGTTTCTACGTTAAGGGAGATTATTGAAACCTAATTTTAAACAATATTTATCAACATTGCCTATTAGAATTGAACTCATAAGTTGGAACTTACAAATCAAAAGTCTTACCACTCAGCTAACACATGTTTTACCACTCAGCTAATATTTCATTAATAAATAATGCCTTAATTAAGACTTTAATCCATAACCTATTGCCTATGACAAACTACGTACTAGCTATGAAGGATTATATTTTTACATAGCATTTTAAACCTGCAATAAAAAAGATTCGACATAATTATTTTTGAAAATCAGATCCTTGTCTTCGATTTTTTAATCAATTTACCGTAAGGTATGCATACGCATCTATATATACGTACCTCTACATACACAGCTGCATAGCATATTTCATGCTGTGATAAACGAATTGGTGCAGAAAATCGACTACGAGAATCAATGTAAATTGAAAAGCATTCGAAGACGTTCATGGAATAACCGTAATCTTTCCTTCATGCCTTAAAATATGAAACTGAAATTGAGGTTTTTTCACGACAGAAGACCCAAAACATGATAATGTGATTTCTAGGAGATGCTAGACAAAATAGCACCAACGTTTAAGTTGTTCCAAGAGAAGCTGATAATTGACGGCGCTGACTCGCAGTTAATTTTTGTTCATTAGTTGTTTAAGCATTATCAGGATTTTGGTTGGTGCAACTTAGTTTTTCCCGTATCTTCGTACTTGTGGATCCGGATGACCTCTGGTACTTGCCTGAGGTGAATCAATCAGGGGCAATTCTGAAGTTTTTTCTGCAAAGTAAAGCGGTATCATGGAGAGCTCTGAAGACCTGCTGCGTTTGCTGAACTCGCTAGAAAGAGCCACACACATGACCAAGTGCCTGCCCTGCGCAAATTCACCGGACCAAGTTTCTGCATTCTACGATTCTCTGCGAGAAGCACAGCTTCACATCAACAATTTCTTACTTCAACAGCAACAGCAGCAGCAACGATCTCCTGAAACAAATGAAAGAGCCATGCACGAAAATGGCGGAACAAATCCCTCGAATGAAACCCTAGACATGGACCAGCCGATGCAGGGCGACCATGAAGAAGAAGAAGAAGAGGTTGAGAAGCTTCAGGAATCCAGTGCAGATCGCTGTGCCCTGTACAGTAAGCGCAGAAAGCGTGCTCAGCCTATTGAAGATGATCGCCTCCGCTATATGTTCTCCCAGCACCACCAGAAACCTGCCTTTGATCCCCAGGAACGTCAGCGTACACTTGATCTCATTTTCCAGTTTCATGGTTAGGTTTGGGAACTTTTTTCCCCAAGTTTATTTTACTACTTTCTTAATGGGATCCGAATGTTTTTCCCCCTAAAATTTATTGGTACTTTGTAGAATGAGCAAGAGAGATTCGGAAAAAAAAAAAAAAAGCAAGCAAACAAACAAACACACACTCGCACACACATTTCGGGGTCTATGCTGAAGGAAATGAAATTTGAGAAGAGCTTGAAACAGAACAGAAGGCAAATGTGGGTCTGGCAGGTTGTTAGGTTTTTGCAAATTGTTTTGGAATTCCCAATTATGTTTGGGTTTGTTCCCAATTTAGTTTTTTTGTTGAAAGAAATTTTTTGGGTGATATTATTTGAGTAATGTTTCAGAATTCGTTGACACTGATGGCAAAGAGATGCTATAAAATGAAAGTTATAACTATGCACCCATGGGATTTAACAGGAGTGGTTTATTTGTGGATTCAATATTGCCATCCGAATGTATGTGCTTCTTTTAGGAAGATGGACGGATAAGCACCGTACATGTTAATATTATGTCGTATAACTCTGTGTGAGTATCACAAGCACCAACTACTTTATTCTGGATCTACAGGACATCTGCAAATCCATGGTCACATGCAGATATTCTGACATGAAAATTAGGAACTTCATAATGTGTGTGAGCTTTGATAGCTTCTCATTTGTGAATTTGCTTTTTGCAAGTGTTTTCTGCCGGTCGTTATGGAGGGTTTTTCCAATCATACATTCCAAGTATTGCCCAGACAAGAGGTTTTAATTTCAGGTCAGGTCATGCTTAAGACACCTTCATATTCTGTCTAAACTTTAGGAAAATATTGTACTAGAGTTGCATATAATAAAAAACGGTTAAGTTTTAACCTACCAACATTTAATAGCGTATCAAATATACCGTTAAAATTGAATCTGTTAGGTTTCAAACCACAAGACACATGCACTAACAATTGATGATAACCAAGTGTGACTCTAATTATCTCTTAATACTTTTAAAGATATTAAAGGTGGTGCAATGATTTAAAGGTCTTTTGGTCCTAGTAGTTTAAGAAATATCATATTACGTTTGAGTTATTTATTAACGATCCTTGAGGATTGAAATATTCAGGGTACTATTTAGGCAAATTTCCGTCAACTGATATTCCACCGAAAGAATGCATGGAAAGTTGGATGTATTTGAAAGTTTGCACATTGCATTGCAACGTAAAATTTCATGTGCCAGTAACCTGGTAAATTCATGCAGTTATCCATTTCTTTCAATGGGACTGCTTAATCTATCAGAAATTTGAAGCAGCGGCCGCAGAACTGCTTGGTCATATAGCCAGTGGCTTTCTTTCGGGCGTTCCCTTGGTAAGGACAACGGTTCTCTGCTGTTATGGCGATGGAAAACCAGTACTTTCCCTGTCGGAAGTATCAATGAAAATAAACTGTCCAAGAAAGTGTTTGGTTTTAATTTGAATGCACTTTAATGCTTAAGAAAATCACCTGGTAAAGGCTTTGGATGCAAGTATCCAACAGCCCGTAGTTCTGTTTTCAGTGCCTCGTTTTCCTTCTTCAGCTGCAGTTATGGCTCATCAATTCACAGTGGTAAATGCAGGTTTCATCATAGAAAGGTGTACCGTTTTCTTTACAGCTTGACAGAAAGCCTTACCAATTCCATGTTTCTGTGAAGTTCTTGGAGTGACATGTCCATACATTTTTCCGAAGCTTCAACTGCTTCTTCAAAACCAAGATACTCAGGTTCTTCAGAAAGCCTGCCTTCATCACCAAATAATTCACTCAGCATGTCAATGACCTCAAATGCAGATGTCCTTTGAGATGGACTTTGCTTTAGCTGCCCAGTAAAAATGTAGACTCATAAATTTATTTTCTCAAGTGGCTACATGCTCTGGTGCATATTTAATTATCTAGATCAAGCAACCGAACCTTTGCTAGTAACTTGTTGCATACTGTCTCGATACAAAGTTTGGTTGATCGCCCTGCATCTGCACAGATTGTCATAAATTGTGGTAAGTGCCTGAGAGATCTATTTTTGGCATTGCAGCAGCCTACATGTAACTACAACACACATAGCATATATAAATCCTTGAAAAAATCAAAGTGAAAATTCTCTTCCAAGTCATGTTTTAGAATATAACCATTTTCAAGAAACTGCACACGGGCATTTAGAACGTCAACTTGTGCCTGCAACTGCTTGCACTCTTGTGCATATTTATTTATCAATGATTCTTGCTCGTATTGGCCTCGCTCGGTATTAACTCTTGGTTTAACTTTTATTAGCTTTGCTCTGCATTATAAGTCCATATTTTATTTTCTGTGAGATTCCGCAGGCATGCACCAGCAGTTAGTTTAGCCAGACCTTTGAAAGGCTGTTGCTCCATTGGCTGATTGCTAAATAGATACAGGTAAACAAAAATTGCCATATGAATCAATGTCAGATCTGGTTATGAATCATGCTTTTAAATTATGCTGGTACCTAGAAGCAAATCTCAATGTAGATAATGTCTCAGAGGCATTTGAAGTACTTGGCGAACAGCAACACAGAAGTGCTATTTTTGAATTGCCTCCCTGATACGAATAAAGTGCTGAAGTGTATTGAATTTTCATGATATGCTCCACTTTTGTGTTTATGACACTAAACCTTGTATCTTTTAATACGTGGTGGTCACTCACCAGGGAATTTTGCAATATACGAGTAAGTTTTGCAATATACGAGTAAGTTTAGAATCACGGTAAGGAACGTAGGAAGGCTTCTCTGCAATGTCGTTACAAATTAGTAGAAAGTAGAACTTTTGTATGGAATATTATATCAAACATGCATTCATGGAAAACACTGACCGGCAGTTAATGCATTTATAACATTCCCAAGCGCCGAGAGCGATTTATTTATAGTCTTCGTCATCCAACCGTTTGCCTTCAACGCCTGTTTTCTCTATTTTGTCCGAGCCAGCAAGGTCCAGAAGGTAAAGCTTTCCGGTCTTTAAACTGCAATAATAACCCCATATGCTCTAGGAAAGCAGCTATTTAAATTTCTCTCATTCAGCTTATTCATCATTTATCTATTTAATTTTCCTCCCTCTTGGATACCAGGGCCTCCAGCGGGAAAATTGCAAAAATACAGTATATGATCCACAGAGGTGTATTGCAAATACAAATAAGGAAGAGAGTGGAGACCAGTCCAACCTTCCAGATTCTGTAGTTGCCTGATGAATTGTAACCAGAAAGACACACTGACTTCTGCTGCTAGCAGAGTTCATAACTACGTTGTTAAGCATTACTGGATAAATATGGCCTCACATGACATTATTGATGAAAAAAATTGAAAAGCATACTGTGCATTTTTACTCAACGAAAAATTTCAATTTAAAGAACAGGATACTGGTTTCCCCAATTGCTCTGTTTCCAATACCTCCCTACAGATTCCTAGCATTTTCTTACTACGGCACCAACAAATTGTCAATAGTATGTACAATGACCAGGAAAATGAAAATTTTCTTACAGAAATATACTCCAGCATTTGTTCGACACTCTGGATTTGAATCTGAGCATGATCACGAAAGAAAAGAATATGAGAATTCTCAAACAGAATCAAATCTAAGAAAGGATGAACTTTAATGTAGAACCGTCTTTTTCATAGATTCATACCTCAGTTGCCCCAGCAATGAAGACTCCACTTGATTTATTCTCTTTAATCTGTAGGTTGTCTTTAGAGGGGTCAAGCAAGTCTCTGAAGGAATAAATTTTCACTTAGATGCCAACTAATTCTCGGGGGCTAAATTGCATCTTTTTTAAAGATTTGTGGGTAATAGATGGCAAAGACGAAAGAATAATCAGTATGAAAATGCCGTAGTTTCCTTACCTGATTTTCTCCACGTATATCTCCACCTAGGACAAATAGGTGAATACAGAATTTGCATCATTTCATGGTAAACAAGAACCTATCCCTCTTATTTGAGAAAAAAGTGGAATGACATTGTGTTGTACTAGAAGGTAATACCATGGTAAGTGTAACATTGAACAATATTGTACTTTTATCAGCTTCGATGACCTTGAACACACTTTCAGCTGCTCGAGGTAGAATGCCCTTTCGCTGTTCATCGGGGGATAGGATCGCAGGCCCCTGTTAACAGTTTGGTTCCAAATCTTTGGAGTGTTTGCATCGCCAGATAATTTGAAGGATGACACTAGCACATATTGCAGCACACATTTGAACGACATCGTTTGGAGGCTTGCAAACTCCTTGTCGATTACACAACAAATGCAGGACAGACATTAGGAAATTTGTACTTTATTTAGTTTTATTTATTTGTAAAAAGCATTTACGGAGATGTAAAATCACTGCTGTAAAAAAGCATCCCTTGAGCACCAACAACACATAGTATGTTATCTTTGCAGCCTTGGTGCACTTGTTCATTTTCACGTGTGTATTTTTGGTATTTGCGGCAAGTGCTAAGTGAGGAGCTTTGAGAGTTCACATATAATAATTATCTTTGACAATTTGGTAGAATTTTCCCATAAATAGCTCAGAACTTAAAGATAAACGTCAAAACTTTTATAAAGTTTTTCCTTGAGATCCTCTTAGAAAAGAAACACCAGTAACACTACCAAAAACGGAAGCAAATAGGTATGGCTGGATCCATTTTAATTAGCTGACGATATATAAGCTGTTTAGAACTACCTCAAAACTGTAGGTCTTGCCAGCGCCGGTCTGCAAAATTGAACGTAGAAGACTCAATTTGAAGACACATCGGACACACAGATGACTCTATTTATCATAAATTTAATAGTAAAATAAATTACCTGGCCGTATGTGAGAATCGTCCCGTTGATTCCGTTCATGGCACCTACAGACAAAATAAAAGCTAAATTGGTAAAAATAAACTAATGCCACGAGTTCACGCTTACTGAACGACGACAAAACGCTCCTCATCATCTATTTAACATAGGAAAATTGCTCGTTTCAAATTTTCCAAATCCGTGAAGCATGACTAAAACTAAAACTGAATTTAAGTGAAAAAAACATCTGTCAAAACCTTTCAGGCAGAGTTGTATACCTTCAACTATAGGCAAGGCCAAATACTGAAAAATTTCAGCCTGAGTCGAGTTTTCGCAGAAACATTCGTCAAAGGAAAAGGAAAATTCTCCTTCTTTGTCGTCCTTTTCACCAAATGCGTACTTCAGAATGCTTTAAGCATCACACAAGTTTGATCTGTTCAGACGGAAGACAAATAAATGGAAGAATAATACCTTGAAGAAAACTGATTCCTCCTCGTTACAGCAGATGCATGCGGAGATTGAGTGCTCCTTTTCCTTTATATTCAGAGGCCTCACGCGTACACAAACGCGAACGTTTTCGCTCATTTTCGAACGTCGAACGCTTTGAAACAAATGCCAAAGGAAATGTGAGTAGAGCCACACTTGGTTAACGAAATGTGATTCTGTGGCTTTTATGTGCATTTAATTCAGACTCGCGCGGCACTAATTACTAATAGATAGTGTCTGTGTTTTTATTATTATTATTTTAAAAATAAGAACACCTATTTGAGTTTTTAAATCAACATTACGTATTCCTCTTATAAGGAAGTAAAACACATGAAAATCAGCGCCCTGTTGGTAGTATGCTTTGGGGTGGTACTCTGCTTGGAAAATTGGAGAGCTTCCAACATGAATGGAAGAGGTCCTGCGACGAGGATATTTCTATTTTGTTTAAAATTCCCTTTGCTGTAATGAAGGAACCTCAAAGCTTCATACTTAAAATTAAAAAATTAATATTAATGTTGCTTTTGTTCTTGTAAACTAAAATTTTATACTGCTCTAAATGTCGTATTCTTCAAATTCTTCGTTTATGTACTAATACCTTAATTTTCTTTTATTATATATATATATATATATATATATTGGAGTATATCCTAACAACCTAAGACATGTAGCTAAGATAACATATTAAAAAAATATAGAAGAAAATAACAATAAGGAACCTCAAAGCTTCATATTTAAAATTGAAATATTAATATTGCTTTTATTCTTGTAAATCGAGATTTTATACCTGAAGTGTGATTCGAATTGGCAACCTTTTGCCTAACAAAATAATTAATTAACCGCTTGAGACACCTATCACCACCTTTATAAAGACCTATGTTTAATAATGCATGATCCTATGTTGCAAATTAGTTAACAACTGAGAATAAAATAGATGGAACCTAATATTACTTAAGGTATTAATGTTGGTACAAATTTTACTTCTTAACAAATAGCAAGGACAAAATTGCTTTTTCTATGAGGGAAAGATAAATGTAAAAAAAGTATTAATGTTGTGAAAAATTATACTAAACATCACTCGTGTTTATCCCATTTATAATAATAATAAAGTGTTAGCCTAGTGGTAAAACTCTTGATTTGAAAGCTCCAAGTTATGGCCTTGGTTCTGATTGGCAATGTTGAGTTATAAAGTTTTAACTGAACTATATATCTTAGGGTGTACCTATATTACAATTGTTTTGGGGTTTTAATACCCCCCTTTATCCCATTTATGATAAGCTACTCATTAATGTAAGTAAAGGATTTGATGATGACTTATGGGTTATTTAATGTCTTTGATAGATGGCTTGTGCTTTAGTGTGATTTATATGTTTATGCATTGATGTGGTTATGAATTTATGCATCTATATTAAGATTATGTGGTTGGATTTTTGGTGATGGTATGATGATGTGTTATTTTGCATGTACCAAGAGGTATATATACAGATAATAAATTATCACTTCCATAAAAATATTTTATTACATAGTGATATTGGGGTGAAACAAGGTTTTCCTCTTTCACTTGCTCTTTTTTGTATTTTTATTGATGAACTCAAAGAGTGAATGCGGAAAATTTCAAATAGATACTCTATTAACATTAATGATCACTTTATCAACCTTTTGTTGTATGCTCATGATGTAGCTTTCATCTTCAACTCTAAGGAAGGCCTGCAACAAATGCTAACTATTTTGGATGATTTTTGCCAACATTTAGATATAAAAGTTAATGTGTGAAAAACCAAAATTGTGGTGTGTAGCACTATGAATAATGATTACTCTTTCACTATTGGAAAGGACCTAGGAAATATGACACCAACTTATAGATACCTTGGTCTAGATATTTCTTACAATTACAATTAGGAGATGTGCATTAAAGAGAGGATTGCAAGTAGATTGAAAGCCTTATTTGATTTAAAAAGCAAGTGTCAAAAAGAAACTATCTTATCCTAAGAAATCAAAAAACCATTATTTTGTTCTATTGTGCAACCAACTCTTTTGTATGGGTGTACAATGTGGGGTCTTGGACATGATAGCAAATATTAGAAGAGAAGAGAAAAAGTGTAGAAGCATTTTTTGGTACAAGAATTTTAGGTTAAAAGGTAGGTACAATATGATTTGTTATTTGTTGAATTTGATATGATGCCTTTAGAGATAGAAGCTATTTTTCAATTTGCAGTTGATGAACCGCAATATTAGGGCCACGATATCACATCCGTGATATCGGGTCCACGATATTGAAGCCTACCATGCGATGTTGGATACCTGATATCAGGACTTGTCTCCTTGCCTATAAATAAGAGGCGGGTGCACTTGGTTTGGTAGTAGTTAGTTAGACCCTTAGCCGAATTCTTGCCTTTTCTCCCTCCCAGAGTTAGAATTATTTCTGCATGCCCGCAGTAGGAGTCATAACGTGAATGGATCTTTATTCGAGCATTGTGTACCTGAGCACACCTTGTGTACGGCAATAAAGACGAACTTTATGATAGATCTTGCAGCATCTAGAATAGATTAATTAGTGTTAATTGATGTTATTAAATGCTTTCCTAATTAATTAATGTCTTCTCTCACCCTACACTTTCTTAAGTAAATACACTTAGTATGATCGCTTTGAGCATGGGTGTAACGCTTGGTAACCCAGTAACGATTAATGTTTGGTAATCCTAACAGCGTTGCACTAGTTCAGGATGTGTACAGCAAGTGGGAATAGATGCTGGTGTTAGGATTAGTTAGAACTTAGTTAATGGGTAGTTAAGTTAAATTAGTCACTTATTTATCTCTCTCATCCCTTATTAGCACAGGACATAAAACATAAAAGATATAAAAATTATATGCCTCAAGTTTACTTAACCATACAATCATGACATACAAGTAAGTTTAGGAAGACAACGATTAACCAACCTATCCTTGTTCCATCAAGGCGCATAGGCACTTAGTCATTGGAATTCGACTAGATCGTGCATGAAATGCTTGTATTCGTATGGTTGAGCGTAGGGGTACCTCCCTGCTCATCATTGGCACCATTGCTGGGGACATAGTTGTTTGTGCGCTAATTAGAACTTAGGAAATCATTCACGTGGTTAAGGTTGGTTGAGAAAACAAAAACAATACATTACACACTGAACAGACAAGTATGTCTCCTTCTTCATACGAAAGTGCTTCACTGCCTAGGTCTGAAACAAGAAACAATTGGCGGCATAATACACATGACGTTGATCCACTAGTCCCTCAACAGTTTTGAGTGGTATATATTCATCTCGATGAGTATATACTAGACTTCACCTTTGTCCTCCATCAAGATAAACAACTGTGTTGGCGAGATTTAGAAGGTAACATAGTGTTACCTCCCAATCGTTCAGTCCCAAGCATGCTTCTTTGTGCTCTCACACAAATTGGCATGCAACACTTACACACAAAATATGTTGTGCAAGACCATGACTCGAGAGAATACCGACCCATAGAGGCACAACGTCAAAGGGACTTGCAACAAGAGAGACATCATAAGTCTTTGAAGGGTAAGTGGTCCCAAGATGTCTCACATGTCTTAAGCGAAAATGAGGGTGTTGAACCTGCCTTAGGCAGTCACCCACACAACGATGTTTCTCCCCTTGACTTTGTTCAAGGGGTTGTGTATCAGAACCTTCATTCCACTATTCATAACTCAGGTTCTAATACCCACAGGCACAAAGGGTTTGAAAAAGGGACATGAACACATGATAAAGGTGGACATTTTGATCGTAATTGCTATCGAGGCCGAGACCGCTGAAGAGAAGGTAGCAGACACTATCATGGTGATGGTTCTCCTTCTTCTTTACCTTCATCATCTCCTTCATCCTCTCCTTCAGTATCTGGACGTAGTCATAAAGAAAAAGACCATGGGGATAAAGGTAGGCAAAGTGGAAGTCATAAACGAAACAACCAGGAAAGGGGATGAGGGCACTCTAGAGAATCACAACATAGAAAAAGGGAGGGTAGGGAACAATGTAGGCATCATAGATGCCACAAACGAGACGATCACGATGAACCCCTACTTGCTAGTCAAAGTATGTTAGACATAACTGAGGCTATTAGAATTTCAACAAGGCACTAAAAAGATAGTAGGATCAAGAGATTAGATATGAACAACATCCCATGATTTGAAGGGGGATACAATGCTGATTCTCAAAATCACTTACAAGCATTCCATGATGCGTGTGCCTTACAAAACATAGAGAATGAATAGCAAAAACTTAAGTTATTCCCATGGACACTAGTTAAAGAAGCGGAAAGTTGGTACTAGTCCTTAGAACTGGAATCCATTCGTAGGTGGAGTACTATGTCAGAATTGTTCAATGACAAGTATCAAACGTACTCTAGAGTGTCTAACTTGCGAAAGAAAATCCAAGGTTGGAAACAAGGAGGACATGAACCCTTGGATGCTACTATGGGCCGATACTATGCACTGTTACATCGTTGTCCTAGCCATGGTTATTCGCAAAGGGATCAATTGCGCCATCTTGTAAATGGGCTTAGGCATGAAATGAGAACAACCCTTGGGACTTATGCCCAAGGAAGACTATCTGAGCTTAGGACCCATCAAATTCAAAGACTATTGGAGCAAGTTGCTAAGGAAGAAGGTGAGCTACAAAAGAGAGAAAGTGCGGAAGAGTATAATAGAGATCCTTCCCTTTGGAAGAGGGGAGTAAGATTTTGTGAGGATGAAGAAGAGTCACCACTTAGAGAGATGGTGAATAGAAAAACTTTTCCTATTCAAGAGTTGACATCAGAGGTATCAACAAAGGTTGACCAAATGTGGGATTCCCTAGACAATAGATTTCAAACTATTCTTAAATTAGTAGAGGAGTCTAGAGAGCAAGGTAGTGAAAAAAGAAAAAAGAGAGAAGCTGAACATGCATGTAGCAAGGGTAAGGGCAAAGTTGCCATCATTAAAGAAGTTGTGGATTCAAAAATAGACAATGATAGTGGATGCAAGATATGTCAATATGACCATCCTAAGGGATGTTGCCCTATAATCTCACATCTGCAGGAGTTTGGGGTGTATGTACTCAATCCACGATTGAACAAACAACAAACACCCCGAAGGTTACCTTACCCCCAAGATAATCCAAGATAGTTCCACCAACCTTTAACATATTATCCAAGTGTAACTCCACCACAACCGATTGAGCAATATCAATAGTGGCAGCACCCACAATCATGGGGAATGCCACCATCAAGGCAATAGTATCCTTACCAGCAACCTGACCCGTATGGATATTACGTGTAGCAGCCAGTCTCTCCACGTGACTCTACTTGTCACGTTACTCCTCAACCTCACTACCAAGCTCATGAGTATTATAGGACTCCTTCCCCTAGGGGTGATATTCCACAAACATACTATCCTTCTCATCTGGCTACACCTATTTCACTGATAGCTCCACTATCACTTGCTCCCGTGATGCAAGGTGAATTCCCTGCAAGGGCTATTAACTCTCAACCTACTGTTGGTTTTGACAATCGCATGAAGAAAAGACCTTTCTTTAGAACCAACAGTCCAACCAAGCCATTGCAATCACAAGCAACTGATTCCTTAGATGCCTTAGTATCAATCAAAACTTCGAAGCCTCCTTCAACCCAACCATCGCACTCAATGCATACGGTCATGCTGACACATGCCGTCATTGATTGGATCAAAGTTGACCATCTTCCCAAGAAATTCTCTGATTCTGGAAGTCCTCTGATATACTTACAAATCACTAGGAATGAGCCATGCAAAGCTCTTTTGGATTGAGGTTCTGGTGTCAATTTAATCTATCAAGAAATGTACAAGGCCTGGAACTTGCCTCCATTGAAAAAGAGCAACATTCGTCTTGAGTTGTCCGACCAGTCCATCACTGTCCCATTGGGACTAGTGGAGGACATTGTTACCACTGTTTGTGGGTGGTTGTACCCAGTTGACCTCCTAGTGATTCAGGTGAACAATAGTAAGGGGGACTTCCCAATCATAATGGGAAGGGCATGGCTAAGCATCATCGACGCATGCTTAGGAATCCACGATCTTTTCCTATAAATATCAAAGGAAAATACATTCGGAAAGATCAAGAAGAAGAAAGTTCCATGCATCGCATATAATGAAGCGGGGTGTAATTGCGTGCAGAGATCATGGTTTGTGCAAAGTTTAGTACTGCCTACATGCAATTAGTGTGCACAAGTGATCAACATACAAAGATGCTTGTATGCAGCAGCCACATGGTAGGAAGGCACCCAGTGGCTGATAGTTGATCAAGAAAGTAGTTCAATCATATGCATGGAACCAACTGAGGGTTTGACTTGCACTTATATTAATAGCATAGACGTATTAGAGCAAGTCCATTGCCAACTTCCAAGTCTTAGCCTTGAAAATATTAACTGGGGGAAGTTGGAAATCTCTGAGAAATTTAAGCAAGAGCCCCTCGAGCTGAGACCATTACCCACCGATATGGAATACACGTTCCTTAAAAATGAAAAATCGGTAATTATTAACACGAAGCTTGCTCCACAACAAAAAGAGAGATTGTTGAAGGTGATAAATAAATGGTCAAAAGCCTTGGCTTGGTCATATCCTGAATTAACTGGAATAGACCTTAGGATATGCTAGCACAAAATTTACATCGACCCCTCCATGAAGCCTTGAAGACAACCACAGAGACGATTGAACCCAAAGCTGAAGCAAGTAGTTAAGGAAGAAATCAAACAACTTCTCAAGGCTAGGTTCATATACCCCATTGCTGATAGAAAATGGATTAACCCCTTAGTTATTGTACCTAAAAAGGGAGGCAAATGGAGGGTGTGCATAGATTTCAGGCTACTAAATATGACAACATTCAAAGATCACTTTTCATTGCCATTTGTCAACCAAGTCTTAGACACCATTGTAGGGCATCACTATTACAGTTTTCTAGATAGATATAGCAGATATAACCAAATCCAAATAGCCCTAGAAGACTAAGCTAGGACTATGTTCACTAGTCCTTGGGGAACCTTTGCATACAAACAGATGCCGTTTGGCTTGTACAATGCCCCTACAACATTTCAATGATGAGTTCTAAGCATATTCCAACAACAGATAGGGAATGGAGTGGAGGTCTTTATGAATGACTTCTCCACTTATGGAGCAAACTTTGATTAAGCCTTGGACCGGTTAGAGAAATTGTTAAAAAGATGTGTAGAAACCAATTTGAGGCTCAACTGGCAGAAAAGACATTTGTTGGTCCAAGAAGGCATATTACGAGGGTACAAAATCTCACACATAGGGATAGAGGTAGACCCTGAGAAAATCAAAGTTCCAAGGAATTACCCGTCAACCGGAAACTATCAAAGATATTTGATCATTCCTTGGACACACTAGCTACTATAGGATATTTATTGAGAACTTTTCAAAGGTTGCTAAACCATTGGCGGAATTAATGAAAAAGGATGTACCTTTCGAATGGACCAGGGAATGTGAATTAGCTTTCCAAACTCTGAAATAGAAGCTAGTAGAAACACCCATTCTACAAGCTCCTAACTGGTCCAAACCATTCCATATCATGACTGACGTGTCCAAATATGCCTTAGGAGCCATACTTACAAAATTAGATGATCAAAAATGTCCTTAATACATCCACTGTGTAAGTAGAAGTATCATTGGTGCACAACTTAACTACACTACCATAGAGAAAGAATTAATGGCTGTAGTGTTTTCACTAGAAAAGTTTAGATACCATGTATCGGGATATAAAGTATATATACATACAAATCATAGTGCTGGCTTGTAATCCCTCATGAGTAAGCCAATGGTAAGCCCTCGCATCATATGATGGCTTGTAATCTTACAAGAGTTCAATCTTACGATGATCGATCATAAAGGCACCAAGAATGTAGTTGCTAATCATTGATCTTGGTTGCGATGGGACAACAAAGAGGACGAGTATCCAATTTTTGACTATTTCTAAAGTGAATTCCTCTTTGCTGGTATAGTGAGTAATCAATCACCCATGGAGAAAAACTGGTACAGTAGCATTCTTACCAATCTCCTCAGCCAAAAAATACCACAAGAGTTAAACCTTAAGAAGAAACAACAGTTTCTTCACCAAGCCAAGTACTTTATGGAGATCAATGGGAAACTTTACAAAGTGTGCCCCGATGGCTTGGTTCGATGGTGTGTTCCTGATATAGATCAACTGCGAGTTCTCCAAGATGCTCATGAGGGTCCTTGTGGGGGTCATTACACTGGGAGATGAACAACCATTAAAATCTTGCTTGCAGGATATTGTTGGTGTAGCGACAGAAAACGTCGGCAGCTAGAAATACCGACCGAGATTCCGCGTATACAGTTTTAACCACGGATCCGCGCGAGGGCTATTCTGGAAAAACGAATTCGCGGTGCCCTGAACGGTCTTGTCGATCAAACAGGGACTTACGGGTCAGTAAAATAATGAAAATTACGTAAAAAGAAAGCGATCTGGTTCGAGGAGTCGTAAAATGAGGGGGAAAACGATGTAGACGGATTGCAATGGTGATAATGGTAAACACGATAAAAGGAGGCTGACATAAGAGAAGCTCATAGCTTCAAGATCTGCGCTTTGACTTAAAGATGTGTATTTTGCATGAGAAATTACACTGGGGAATCCCCGATTACAGGATATGAAACAAGCACAAAACAACAAGCAAAACGGTCTAAACAGAAGTCCGATCTACCTCGTGGGCTAAAGCTGAGATGCAAGGCAGGCCAAGCTTTGACGTCTACCGATCAATTTTTTCTGAGTGATAGAGTCTCTCCAGCAGAACGATTACTCCTGTCACCGGTGCTTAAAACGAACTGTACTCTACTTCGGCTGTAAGGTGATAATGTCAACGATTGCCAAAGCACTGCTCTCTATATCTCTGCTCCAAAGTGCTAAGTGCTCTGGTACTCAGAAATATGCCTCTGCTTCTCTGATTTGCCAACCCTTGTATCTTTGTCAACTGAGGTATTTATAGGCCGCGACGCTCCGCGGGAAAGGCGCAACCCTGATGACGTGGGTCTCAGATATTTCAGGTCCCATTGACTTGATCATTTTAAGTCAGATTGTGACTATGCACAACACGCTCGTTTACGTGTTGTGCGTGTGAAGAGCAGGTACACGCTGAGCATGCGTCAATTGCTTTCAGGCTGTATTACACTCATTCGCGTTGCATTGCGTGTATGAGCGTAATCCAGTATAAAAACAACAGGCTCATAATTGTCTTACGCTCACTACGCAGCTGTGCTTGATGAAGCGTAAATAATGTATAATTTACGTTCACTACGCAGCTGCGCTTGATGAAGTGTAAATAATGTATAATTTACGCTCACTACGCAGCTGCGCGTGATGAAGCGTAAATAATGCCTAGCTTTAATGATGACATACACAATGGTACGCACCGCCGCGTAACAAGCGTGAAGACAAGTCATTCATGCACCGCGAGAAAAAGTGTCGAACTGTTGTGCTTCTCTGGCCTTTGACTATTTTGGAGCTTATTACGCTCATTACGCTGCCGTGCGTAATAGAGCGTAAACTTTTCCTTGAACAAAACTGATGTGCGCTCTCGCTTGAATTGTGAATCTTTGCCTGAGGCCGACTCGTAATATTCATGGTGTTTCAATGGCCCCTCTTTGTTGACGGTTAGAGGGCTTACCCGAAAGACGTCGACAAAGAATGCGAAACACCGAATTGGCAAAAGTAAGAACAACGTTCATCCATGGCTACTCAAGTGTTGCCCTGTCAACATGAAAGAGCAAGACTGGCAGGTATGGGAGATAGAGGGATATAACTGGAAACAGGTTCGGGGAAAATGCAAAATGAGTTATGATGGTAGGGGTATGAAATACGCAGTCGACAGGAATGCTTTCAGACGAGCGTAGCGCGTCAGCCTGAGGTTTCTTTGTTACCGATTATAGCAGGAATGCGTGCAAAAGGAGTGTTGCGCATCACTTTCTGCGATGTCTCTGCTAGCGTGAGTGCGGAAAATGAACACTTGCGTATGTAGGTGTTGCGTATGGGAACCGGGTGGTGGGGATGAAGGAAAATAAGAGTTAAGGGTAGGATTGTGCGAGGTATAGACGTGCAGAGCTAAGTGGTCGGGTAAACCTGAGCAGCCATTTCAACACGCTGTTGTACTTTACCGCTCAGAGGGACACACCTTTGGACGATATTCTCTAAGGCAAGTAACCTGTAACCACAAAAGAAAGCAGAGGACACCATTGCTCATGAACAAGAGGCGAGGTTCTTGAAACAAACGCTGTTTGATGTGAGATAGAGAGAATGAGCTGTAAAGAAGGAGCCGGAGCACTCGGGCGGAGCTGCCAATCCTGACGATTGGCGCTGCATATCTTCGCCAAAAGGCATCAGACACAGCGCAGCTAACTGGCTGCATGAGGAAACAGCCAGATGAATCTGCGAGGCCGGCGTCCGATAGCAATGATTGACGGAGATTCCCGAGACCGTTGCCGACGAGGATTTCATCGAGGCTCTGACTGGCGAGGCTAAACTCTCAGAGGTACCACCACTGCAGTGGACGCAGCGACAGCATCTCCGAGGGATCAGTAAGATGCCTCTTAGCTTATCCGAGGAATCAGTAGGATGCCGGTGGGGTGACGACTCTGGGACTGTTTCAGTATCCCACCCCGTCTGCTGTGCAGCTGTACAAGAATGACCACGCTCGCTTGAACATGGTAGCGATCTATACATCCCAGTTTTAAGTCTTCGTAGACTGCCGTTACTGGTTTTAAGTCCCAGCAGACCATGGTCCCAATTTAAAGTTCGGGCAGACCGAGAGGTGCTAGTTTTACGTCGCAGCGGACGGTGGTATGGCTGACTTATGGTCTCAGCAGACCGTGTTGTGGATGTCAGTTTTATGTCATGACCCAGGGACAGATCTGTGCTGGTTTTACGTCTCAGCAGACGGCTACTTACCTGTGCCAGTTTAGCGTCGTGGCGGACGCGTGCAAAAGTTGCCAGTTTTTCGTCTTGGCGGACCTGTACAACATTGCCAGTTTTACGTCGTAGCGGACAGTTACCACCTGCCAGTTTAACGTCATGGCGGACGCATGCAAGGCATGCCAGTTTTTCGTCTTGGCGGACGGTCAGTGCCAGTTTTACGTCATAGCGGAAGTTTGGTGCCAGTTTTACGTCGTAGCGGACGATCAGTGCCAGTTTTACGTCGTAGCGGACGAGTACTGCTATACCTGCTGTCGACACCGTGGATGCTGCTAGATGAAATACCGCTTCAAGTATACATGATTCACAGGATTTGCTAATTCGTTGCCGTCGACGTCTGCTAATTTGAACGCTCCGTTGCTGTACACGCCGATCACCAAGAAAGGGCCTTCCCAGTTTGCAGAGAACTTGCCTACTGGTTCACGCACAGCCTTGAGAACAAGATCTCCTTTCTTGATCGG
>MNCI01003644.1:213636-237222 GCA_015680685.1 Gnetum montanum | reverse complement strand
GATCAATTGTTTCTGATTGATAGAGTCTCTCCAGCAGAACGATTACTCCTGTCACCGGTGCTTAAAACGAACTGTACTCTGCTTCGGCTGTAAGGTGATAATGTCAACGATTGCCAAAGCGCTGCTCTCTGTATCTCTGCTCCAAAGTGCTAAGTGCTCTGGTACTCAGAAATATGCCTCTGCTTCTCTGATTTGCCAACCCTTGTATCTTTGTCAACTGAGGTATTTATAGGCCGTGACGCTCCGCGGGAAAGGCGCAACCCTGATGACGTGGGTCTCGGATATTTCAGGTCCCATTGACTTGATCATTTTAAGTCAGATTGTGACTACGCACAACACGCTCGTTTACGTGTTGTGCGTGTGAAGAGCAGGTACATGCTGAGCGTGCGTCAATTGCTTTCAGGCTGTATTACACTCATTCACGTTGCATTGCGTGTATGAGCGTAATCTGGTATAAAAACAACAGGCTCATAATTGTCTTACGCTCACTACGCAGCTGCGCGTGATGAAGCGTAAATAATGTACAATTTACGCTCACTACGCAGCTGTGCGTGATGAAGCATAAATAATGTATAATTTATGCTCACTACGCAGCTGCGCGTGATGAAGCGTAAATAATGGCTAGCTTTAATGATGACATACACAATGGTACGCACCACCGCGTAACAAGCGTGAAGACAAGTCATTCATGCACCGCAAGAAAAAGTGTCGAACTGTTGTGCTTCTTTGGCCTTTGACTATTTTGGAGCTTATTACGCTCATTACATTCCCGTGCGTAATAGAGCGTAAACTTGTCCTTGAAAAAAAATGATGCGCGCTCTCGCTTGAATTGTGAATCTTTGCCTGAGGCCGACTCGTAATTTTCACGGTGTTTCAGTTGGCCTACATTATTTTGGGATGCCCATCAATTCGTCCAATCTTGTGAGTGCTGTCAATGTGATGGGGGAATGACTACTAGAATGGAGGGTCCGTAACACTGGATTCAACTATTAGAACCCTTTGACATTTAGGGAATTGATTTTTTTGGGCCCATTACACCAATGTCTAGTGGAAAAGCTTATATTATTATTGCCATTGATTACCTAACAAAATGGGCCAAAGTAGCTACTATTAAAGATTGTACATTATCTACAGCTACATGATTTGTTCAACAACAAATCATGAATAGGTTTGGTATGTCGTGTGCAGTTATTTCAGACAATGGTACACACTTCACAAGTGAAACTTTTCAGAAATTAATGCAACGCTTAAGGGTTGAGCATAAATTGACTAAACCATACCACCCCCAAACGAATGGTCAAGTAGAGGTCACCAATAGGGAGATTACAAAAATATTGACAAAAATTATTAGCAAGTATAGGCAAGACTGGAGCATTAAACTGAACGATGCTCTTTGGGCATACCACTCCACATGGAAACTCCCTATAGGCTACTCTCCCTATGAGTTAGTGTATGGGAAGCTTCTGACACTTCCTATTCAAATTGAGATCTGTACACTATCAACGACATGTGACCGCAACCTTGACCTTGATCTAGCACATAAACAAATGTTAGTAACCCTTAACTTGCTAGATGAAAACCGACTAGCTACCCTATCATCTAATGAGTTGCACAAGACATTCAATAAACAATGTCATGACCTAAGGATTAGGAAAGTTAAATATCAACCAGGAGATAAGGTTCTCTACTAGAATCCCACACATGTGCCACAATGTACTAAATTTCAAACACTGTGGGAAGGACCTTATTTTATTTATGCAACTTTTCCTTTGGGGGCCATGACAATATACAAACCTGAGAGCTCGAACAAGAAACTGTTGGTCAACATGCAACAAACTAAACCTTTCCATGAGCTTAGGACAGCTAGTACACATGTTACCTCTGTTGGTGGACAACCCTGCTCACTATTTTGGATCCCCTCTTTCCAACTTAGTCGTGGGGAAGATGGCCACCTATGCTAACAATTCTAGGCCCTTAGTTCTTTTTGAATTTTTTTACATGTTTTTGTTTTACACATTTTTGTTTTGCACATTTTTCAATATTTCTTATTTTTGTTTTACACCATCGTTCACATTTTTACTATTTCTTTGTTTGCTTGATTTACTTTTATTCGTCATCCAATAAGTGCTCATGATGGTGGATTGAATTATATCATATTGATTGCTAATGTTTGGTTTTTACCTTTGAATTATGATGCTAATATTAAGGTATGGTTCTTTTGGTAAAATAGGTAATGAGTCCACGCCATCCGCTCATCCATACAACTCTATGGTCTCCTTTGGCTTGGAACTATACAGTTCCCTTTTTCTAAGTAAAATTGTTAATAAATTGGTGGCTAGGTATTTTTCAAACCAATAAAAATAATCAAGGGATGAAAAGGGTGTGACTTCAAGGGGATTTGATGCATTTGTGCTGGCCATTCTCTTGGGTGCTTGGATGCTTTTTCTTGGGTTTTCTGCTATTTTGACATTGTTGAAACATCAGGAAGCCGAGTGAATAAAAATAAGTCTTTGCGTGGTGTGGTTCTCATGCAAAAAAACAAAAGTGAGAATTCAAAGCACACCCCTTAGACACAATAATGAAGTATGGGCTACAAGCACTGGTTATGGAACTGGAAAGACATGTTACCCATGCCTGAAGGCTCCCTCTAACTAAGGCCCTTTCTTGCTTCCTACTTCTCCTTCTCGCTCTCCTCGGAATGGTGGTGTCTCTTTGTGGAAGCATTTTTGTTGCTTCAAGTAGATGGATTGGTCAAGTGTGTTGATGTGAGGTCACTGGATGTGGTTTGTTTGAGTCTGGATTTGGGATGAGTTCTACTCAGTTACATTAACCATAAAATAAACAAGGGACCTTACACAACCTTGTTCTTGGGATTCCATTCCATTCTCTCTTCTCCATCTTTCTTTCCAACTTCCACCTCATTGCCGGTTTTATCATTAGTCTGTCTTTGGGTTGATGCATTATTTTTCTTTGGTGAATTCTTATGGGTAAGTTTTTAACTCTTGCTTTCAAATGACATTCCTAGAGCCTACGGACTCTTTGGTTTGTGGGTTTGTCAGGGCATAAAGGGCATGAACCTGCTTTGTGAAGGACCCATTGGCATTCCTTTTTGGTGCAATTGTTAACTTCTTTTCCTTAAACATTTCTTGCAATCAATCATTTCTTGTTTCATCCCCATCCATGACATCCATTTTATTGGTGTTGTCGTTATTTTTCCCATCTTTCTTGTTCCTCATATTTTTCCATCTTATAGCTACTAGAGGTTCACTCTTAGTCGTGGGGGCCCTGGCACAAATTTTTCAATTTTTTCCATTCTACTATTTGCCTAACCCCTATACCTTGGGTAGTGACCAGTGATAAATCTTTGAACCAGTTTCTACCATACCCACAACTTGGTCAATGCACTTCATATCGAGGCAAGGTATCAACTGCATTATGGTTTATCTATCCTTGCTCATTTGTGAATGTATTGTGTATGCAGATGATGATCATAGAAACAATGGACTAGGCTTGGAGGAAGCACTTAGGATGGACCAGAACTGGAGCATTTATGAAAGGAGAAAGTTTGGTGGCGTTGCTATGGATAAACAATGAAAGGTGCAATCTCGACATTAGCGGCAATACACTTTATCTTCTCTCTCTCTCTCTCTCTCTTCAAGCTGCCAAATAAAGGCTTGGATGTCATTTATGTACAAGTGTTCACCACAATGGTCATGAAAACTAATGTTGTAATATGCTTATTGAACCGTTCACTGGGCACGTTGAGTCTGTCATCTCATTCCATTGTCAGTTGTTATTTAGTCAATAATTCCATACCTTCCCAATATTTTGTAAGGAACTCAAGGATGAGTTTTCATTCAGTCGTGGGGGTATGATGAACTGTGATATCAGGGCCACAATATTAGGGCTGCGATATCACATCCATGATATCAGAGTCTACCATGCAATGTCGGATACCCAATATCGGGACCTGTCTCTTTGCCTATAAATAAGAGGCAAGCACACTTGGTTTGGGAGTAGTTAGTTAGACCCTTAGTCGAACTCTTGCCTTTTGTCCCTCCTAGAGTTAGAATTATTTCTACATGCCTGCAGTAGGAGTCATAAAGTGAACGGATCTTTATTCGAGCATTGTATACCTGAGCACACCTTGTGTACGGCAATAAAGAAGAAATTTATGATAGACCTTGCAACATCCAGAATAGATTAATTAGTGTTAATTAATGTTATTAAATGCTTTCCTAGTTAATTAATGTCTTCTCTCACCCTACACTTTCTTCAGTAAATATACTCAGTACGACCACTTCGAGCATGGGTGTAATGCTTGGTAACCCAGTAACGATTAGCGTTTGGTAATCCTAGCAGCATTGCACTGGTTCAGGATGTGTACAGCAAGTGGGAATGGATGCTGGTGTTAGGATTATTTAGAACTTAGTTAATGAGTAGTTAAGTTAAATTAGTCACTTAGTTATCTCTCTCCTCCCTTATTAGCATAGGACATAAAACATCAAGGATATAAAAATCAAATGCCTCAAGCTTACTTAACCATACAATCGTGATATACAAGTAAGTTTAACCAACTCGTCCTTGTTCCATCAAGGTGCATAGGCACTTAGTCCTTGGAATTCGACTGGATCATGCGTGAAATGCTTGTATTCATATGGTTGAGCATAGGGGTACCTCACCGCTCATCAGCAGCATATATTCATATATTCATAGTCTTTCCTATAGCACAATAGCTAAATTTTCAAGGAAAGACTTAGTTGCTATACAACAGAAAGGGTGGTTCTAAGAGGAAATGATTAGGCTCAAAAAAAGGAATATTGAGATGGATATTCTGCATTGCAATATAAGGCACCTTCATAAGAGTATTATAAACAAGGTACTTTTGCACATCTAGAGTAACCTAATGATGAAAGCGATTACTCTAGCAATTTATTCTAATTATTAGAGTAGTTGCTCCCAAGCCTATAAATACAGTGCCAAGGTGCACAATTTGGGAGGAAGTCTTGGAAGGAGATCTTTTGGAAGTCTTTTAGGAATCAAGTTAGAGTATTTTCCAAGTGCCCGCAGTAGGAGGTCTAAGTGTGGATGGATCTTTATTCAAACATTATGTACTTGAGCACACCTTGTGTATGGCAATAAAGACGAGCTCTTGGATTCATACTTGTAGCACTTGAGATTTGTTTCCTTACTCATTTCCTTTATTTTATTTTCTTCTACATTTATTTTATTTTATTTTATTTTATGCACTTTACATTTCTGTTATTAGCACACATAGTACGATCACTTCGAGCATGCGTGTAACACTTGGTAACCTAGTAACGATTAGCGTTTGGTAATCCTAGTGGTGTTACACTAGTTCAGGATGTGTACAGAAAGTGAGAACAAATATTGGTGTTAGGATTAGTTTAAAGCCTAGTTAATCAGTAGTTAAGTTAAATTAGTCACTTAGTTATTTCTCTCTCTCCTCCCTTATTAGCAGCAAGACATCAAAACATAAAAGCTATAAAAATCATATGCCTCAAACTTACTTAACCATACAATCATGACATACAAGTAAGTTTAGGAAGACAACCATCAACCAATCTGTCCTTATTCCATAAAGGCACATAGGCACTTAGTCCTTGGAATTCGACTGGATCATGCATGAAACACTTGTATTCATATGGTTAAGCATAGGGGTACCTCGCCGCTCATCATTGGAGTCGTTGCCAAGAACCTAGTTGTTTGTGCGCTAAATAAAACATAGGAAATCATTCACATCGTTGGAATGAACCCTTAGGCTTGATTGAGGAAATAATAAACAAGAGTACATTGCACACTGAACAGACAAACATGTCTCCTTCTTCGTATGAAAGTGCCTCACTGCCTAGGTTTGAAACAGGAAATAATCGACGGCGTAATACACATGACGTTGATCTGCCAGTCCCTCAACAAGTTTGAGTGGTATATATTTACCTTGATGAGTATATACTAGACTTCACCTTTATCCTCCATCAAGACGAACAACTGTGTTGGCGAGACTTAGAAGGTAACATAGTGTTACCTCCTGATCGTTCAGTCCTGAGCATGCTTCTTCGTGCTCTCACACGAATTGGCATGCTACACTTACACGCAAAATACATTGTGCAAGACCATGACTTGAGAAAATACCATCCCATAGAGGCACAACGTGAAAGGGACTTGCAACAGGATAAACGTTGTAAGTCTTTGAAGGGTAATTGGTCCCAGGATGTCCCACATGTCTTAAGCGAAAATGAGGGTGGTGAACCTATCTCAGGTAGTCACCCACACAACGATGTTTCTTCCCTTAACTTTGGCCAAGGGGTTGTGCATCAAAACCTTCATTCCACTATTCATAACCTAGGTCCTGATACCCACGGGCACAAAGGGTCCAAAAAAGGGACACAAACTCATGATAAAGATAGACATTCTGATCACAATCACGATCGGGGTCAAGACCGTAGAAGAGAAGGTAGCAGACACTGTCATGGTGATGATTCTCCTTCTTCTTCATCTTCATCATCTCCTTCACCCTCTCCCTCAATATCCAGACATAGTCATAAAGAAAAAGACCATGGGGATAAAGGTAGGCAAAGTGGAAGTCATAGACAAAACAACCAAGAAAGGGGATGAGGACACTTTAGAAAGTCACTAAATAGAAGAAGGGAGAGTAGGGAACAACGTAGGCATCATAGACGCTATGGATGAGATGATCACGATGAACCCCTACTCGCTACTCGAAGTATGTTGAACATAACTGAGGTTGCTAGAATTCCAACAAGGCACCAGAAAGATAGTAGGATCAAGAGATTAGATATGAACAATATCCCATGATTTGAAGAGGGATACAATGCTGATCCTCAGAACCACTTACAAGGATTCCATGATGTGTGTGCCTTACAAAAGATAGAGAATGAATGACAAAAACTTAAGTTTTTTTCATGGACACTAGTTAAAGAAGCAGAAAGTTGGTATCGGTCTTTAGAACTAGAATCCATTTGTAGGTGGAGTACTATGTTAGAACTATTTAATGACAAGTACCAAACATAATCCCAAGTGTCTAACTTGCAAAGGAAAATCCAAGGCTGGAAACAAGGAGGACATGAACCCTTGGATGCTACCATGGGTCGATATTATGCACTGTTACATCGTTGTCTTGGCCATGGTTATTCGCAAAGGGATCAACTATGCCATCTCGTGGATGGGCTTAGGCATGAAACGAGAAGAACCCTTAGGACTTATGCCCAAGGGAGACTATCTGAGCTTAGGTCACATTAAGTTCAAAGACTACTGGAGTAAGTTTCTAAGGAAGAAGGTGAGATATAGAAGAGAGAAAGTGCAGAAGAGTATAACTAAGATCCTTCCATCCAGAAGAGGGGAGTAAGATTTTGTGAGGATGAAGAAGAGTCACCACTCGAAGAGATGATGAATAGGAAAAATTTGCCTATCCAAAAGATGATATCAGAATTTTTGGAAAAGGTAGATCAAATGTGGGATCCCCTAGATAATAGATTTCAAACTGTTCTTAAAATAGTAGAGGAGCCTAGAGAGTATGGTAGTGATCGTGAAAAAAGAAAAAAGAGAGAAGCTGAACATGCACATAGCAAGGGTAAGGGCAAAGTTTCCATCATTGAAGAGGTTGTGGATTTGGAAATAGACAATGATAGTGGATCTGGGACATGTCAATATGACCATCCTAAGGGATGTTGCCTTGTAATCTCACATTTGTAGGAGTCTGAGGTGTATGCACTCAACCCACGATTAAACAAAAGGCAAACTCCTCGAAGGTTACCTTATCCTCAAGGTAACCCAAGGCAGTTCCACCAACCTTTAACATATTATCCCAGTGGAACTCCACCAGAACTGATTGAGCAATATCAATAGTGGTAGCACCCACAATCATGGGGAATGCCACCACCAAGGCAACAGTATCCTTACCGGTAACCTAACTCGTATGGATATTACGTGCAATAGCCAATCTTCCCACATGACTCTACTGGTCACGTCACTCCTCAACCTCACTACCAAGCCTACGAGTATTATGGGACTCCCTCTTCTAGAGGTGATATTTCACAAACATATCATCCTTCTCATCTAGCCGCATCTCTTCCACCAATAGCTCCACTAACACCTACTCCCATGATGCAAGGTGAAATCTCTGCCTAGTCATAGCAACATAACGCCACGAGGGCTGTTAACTCTCAACCTACTGTTGGTTTCAAAACCCACATGAAGAAAAGACCTTTCTTTAGAACCAATAGTCCAACCAAGCCCTTGCAATCACAAGTGGAAGATTCCTTAGATGCCTTAGTATCAATTAAAATTTCGAAGCCTCTTTTAACTCAACCACCACACTCAACGCATATAGTCATGCTAACACATGCCATCACCGATTGGATCAAAGCTGGCCACCTTCCTAGGAAATTCTTTGATCCTAGGAGTCCTCTGATATACTTATAAATCATTGGAAATTCGTCATGCAAGGCTCTTTTGGATTCAGGTTTCAGTGTCAACTTGATTTCTCAAGAAATGTACAAGGCCTGGAATCTGCCTCTGTTAAAAAAGAGCAACATCCATCTAGAGTTGGCTGACTAGTCCATCATTGTTCCATTGGGACTGGTGGGAGACATTGTTACCACTGTTTGTGGTTGGTCGTACCCAGTTGACTTCCTAGTGATTTAGGTAAACAATGGTAGGGGGGACTTCCCAATCATAATGGGAAGAGTATGGCTAAGCACCATTGACGCATGCCTAGGAATCTGTGATCTTTCTAGAAATATCAAAGGAAAATACATTCAAAAAGATTGAGAAGAAGAAAGTTCTATGCATCGTATATAGTGACACAGGGTGTAATTGCTTGCAGAGGTCATGGTTTGTGAAAAGTTTAACATTGCCTGCATGCAATCAGTGTGCACAAGTGATCAACATACAAAGATGCTTGTATGCAGCAACCACACAACAAGAAGGCACCCAGTGGCTAACAGTTGATCAAGAAAGTAGTTCACTTACATGCATGGAACCAACTGAGGGTTTGACTTATGCTTACATCGATAGCATAGACACATTAGAGCAAGTCCACCGCCAACTTCCAAGTCTTAACCTTGAAAATGTCAACTAGGGGAAGTTGGAAATCCCTGAGAAATTTAAGTAGGAGCCCCTTAAGCTAAAACCATTGCTCACTAGTATGGAATACATGTTCCTTAAAAATGGAAAACTGGTAATTATCAACGCTAAACTTGCTTCTCAACAGAAAGAAGAGCTCCTGAAGGTAATCAATAGATGGTCGAAAGCCTTCACTTTGTCATATCTCAAATTAACTAGAATAGATCCTAGGATATGCCAACATAGAATTTACATTGACCCCTCCATGAAGCCTTAAAGACAACCGCAGAGGTGATTGAACCCTAAGCTAAAGCAAGTAGTTAAGGAAGAAATTGAATAGCTTCTCAAGGCTAGGTTCATATACCACATTGCTGATAGCGAATGGGTTAGCCCCTTAGTTATTGTGCCTAAAAAGGAAGGCAAATGGAGGGTGTGCATAGATTTCAGGCTACTAAATATGGCACCATTCAAAGATCACTTTCCATTGCCATTTGTTGACCAAGTCTTAGACACCATCGTAGGGCATTGCTATTACAGTTTTCTGGATGGATATAATGGATATAATCAAATACAAATAGCCCCAGAAAACCAAGCCAAGACTACGTTCACCAATCCTTGGGGAATGTTTGCACACAAACAGATGCCATTTGGCTTGTGCAATGCCCCTGCAGCATTTCAACGACTAGTTCTAAGGATATTCCAATAGCAGATAGAAAATGGTGTGGAGGTCTTTATGGACGACTTCTCCACTTATGGGGCAAACCTTGATCAAGCCTTGGACCAGTTAGAGCAAATGTTAAAAAGATATGTAGAAACCAATTTGAGGCTCAATTGTTAGAAAAGCCATTTGATGGTCCAAGAGGGCATAGTTCTAGGGCACAAAATCTCACACATAGGGATAGAGGTAGACCCTGAGAAAATCAAAGTTATCCAAGGAATTACCCATCAACCAGAAACTATCAAAGATATTTGATCATTCCTTGGACATACTAGCTACTATAGGAGATTTATTGAGAACTTTTCAAAGGTTTCCAACAATAGGGAGATTACGAAGATATTGACAAGAACTGTTAGCAAGTTTAGGCGAGATTGGAGCACTAAACTGAACAATGCTCTTTGGGCATACTGCTTCACATTGAAACTCCCTACAGGCTACTCTCCCTATGGGTTAGTGTACGGTAAATTACCAACACTTGCCATTCAAATTGAGCTCCGTACACTATCTATGGCATGTGACCCCAACCTTGACCTTGATCTAGCACAAAAAAAATGGTTAGTAACCCTTAACTTGCTAGATGAAAACTGACTAGCTGCCCTGTCATCTAACGAGTTACACAAGGCATTCAATAAACAACATCATGACCTAAGGATTAGGAAAGTTAAATATCAATCGGGAGATAAGGTTCTCTACTAGAATCCCACACATGTGCCACAACATACTAAATTTCAAACTCTGTGGGAAGGACCTTATATTGTTTATGCAACTTTTCTTCAGGGGCCATGACAATATACAAACCTAATAGCCTAGACAAGAAACTGTTGGTCAACGTGCAACAAACCAAACCTTTCCATGAGCTTAGGACATCCAGTACACATGCTACCTCTGTTGATGGAAAACCTTGCTCACTATTTCAGATCTCCTCCTTCCAACTTAGTCGTGGGGGAGATGGCCACCTATGCTAACCATTCGAGGTCCTCTGTTGTTTTTGAATTTTTGTTTTACACATTTTTTTTACAAATCTTTTGTTTTACACATTCTTTCAACTTTTCTTATTTTTTTTTGCACCATCATTCATGTTTTTACTATTTCTTTATTTGCTTAATTTACTTTTATTCGTCATCCAATAAGTGCTCATGATGGTGGATTGAATTATATCATATTGATTGCTAGTGTTTGGTTTTTACCTTTGAATTATGATGCTAATATTAAGGTATGGTTCTTTTGGTAAAATAGGCAATGAGCCCATGCCGTCCACTCATCCATACAACTCTATGGTCTTCTTTGGCTTGGAACTATACAATCCCTTTTTTTCTAAGTAAACTTTTAATGAATTTATGGCTAGGTATTTTTCAAACCAAGGAAAGACTCAAAGGATGAAAAGGTTGTGACTTCAAGGGGATTCGATGCATTTGTGCTGGCCATTCTCTTGGGTGCTTGGATACTTTTTCTTAGGTTTTCCACCATTTTGACATTGTTCAAAAATCAGGAAGCCGAGTGAATAAAAATAAGTCTTTGCATGATGTGGTTCTCACACAAAAAAAAAAAAAAAAAGAGAGTGAGAATTCAAATCACACCCCTTAGACATAATAAAGAAATATGGGCTATAAGCATTGGTTATGGAACTAGAAAGACATGTTACCCATGCCTAAAGGTTCTCTCTAATTAAGGCCCTTTCTCACTTCCTACTTCTCCATCTCACTGTCCTCGGAATGGTGGTGACTCTTTGTGGAAGCATTCTTGTTGCTTCAAGTGGATGGATTGGTCAAGTTTGTTGATGTGAGGTCATTGGATGTGGTTTGTTTGAGTCTAGATTTGGGATGAGTTTTACGTAGTCACATTAACCATAAAATACACAAGGGGCTTTACACAACCTTGTTCTTAGGATTCCATTCCATTCTCTCTTCTCCATATTTCTTTCCATTTTCCACCCATTGTTAGTTTTATCATTAGTCCATTCTAGGTTGATGCAATGTTTTTCCTTGGTGAATTCTTGTTGGTAAGTTTTTAACTCTTGCTTCCAAATGACATTCCTAGAGCCTACGGACTCTTTGGTTTGTGGGTTTGTCAGGGCATAAAAGGCATGAGCCTACTTTGGGGAGGACCCACTGGCATTTCTTTTTGGTGCAATTATTAACTTCTTTCTCTTAAAAATTTCCTACAATTAATCATTTCTTATTTCATCCCCATCCATGACATCCATTTTATTGGCATTTCCATTGATATTTTTTCCCATCTTTCTTATTCCTCATATTTTTCCATCTTATAGCTACTAGAGGTTCGCTCTTAGTCGTGGGGGCCCTGGCACAAATTTTTTAATTTTCTCCATTTTGTATTCACCTAACCCCTACACCTTGGGTAGTCACCTATGATAAATCTCTGAACCAGTTTATGCCATAACCACAACTTAGCCAATGCACTTCATATCGAGGCAAGGTATCCACTGCATTGTGGTTTATCTATCCTTGCTTATTTGTGACTGTGTTGTGTGTGCAGATGATGATCATACAAACAATGGACTGGGCTTGGAGGAAGCACTCAGGATGGATTAGAACTAGAGCATTTACGAAAGGAGCAAGTATGGTGGCGTGGCTATGGATAAATAATGGAAGGTGCAATCTTAGCATTGGCGGCAACACACTTCATTTTCTTTCTCTTTTTCTCTACAAGCTACCAAATAAAGGCTTGGATGTCATTTATGTATGAGTGTTCACCACAATGGTCATGAACACTAATGTTGTAATATGCTTATTGATCCATTCACTGGGCATGTTGAGTCTCTCATCCCATTCCACCATCAGTTGTCAATTAGTCAATAATCCCATACCTTCCCAATATTTTGTAAGGAACTCAAGGACGAGTTTTCATTTAGTTGTGGGGGCATGATGAGAGTAGTTACTCTAGCGGTTTATTCTAATTATTAGAGTGGTAGTTTTTCTCTAAAATTAGAGTGGTAGTTTCTCTAAAATTAGAGTGGCAGTTTTTCTAATTATTAGAGTAGTTGCTCCCAAGCCTATAAATACAATGCTAAGGCACACAATTTGGGAGGAAGCCTTGGAAGGAATTATTTCAAGGGAAGTCTTTTAGGAGTCAAGTTAGAGTATTTTCCAAGTGTCCTTAGTAGGAGGTCTAAGTGTGGATGGATCTTTATTCAAGCATTATGTACCTGAGCACACCTTGTGTACGGCAATAAAGACGAGCTCTTGGATTCATTCTTGCAGCACCCTAGATTTGTTTTCTTACTCATTTCCTTTATTTATTTTCTTTTACATTTATTTTATTTTATTATTTTATTTTATTTTATGCACTTTACATTTCTATTATTAGCACACATAGTACGATCACTTCGAGCATGCGTGTAATACTTGGTAACCTAGTAATGATTAGTGTTTGGTAATCCTAGTAGTGTTGTGTTGGTTCAAGATGTGTACGGCAAGTGAGAATGAATACTGGTGTTAAGATTAGTTTAAAGCCTAGTTAATTAGTAGTTAAGTTAAATTAGTCACTTAGTTATCTCTCTCTCTCCTCCCTTATTAGCAACATGACATAAAAATATAAAAGCTATAAAAATCATATGCCTCAAACTTACTTAACCATACAATTGTGACATACAATTAGGTTTGGGAAGACAACGATCAACCAACTCATCTTTGTTCCACAAAGGTGCATAGGCACTTAGTCCTTGGAATTCAACTGGATCGTGCGTGAAACGCTTGTATTCGTATGGTTGAGCGTAGGGGTACCTCGCCACTCATCACCCAGCAAGAAAATTTTTTTTTTACCTAGACAACATTGGAGGAGGCATCAACAAAAAATAAAATAAAAACTTATTTATTTGCTCCTATATCTTATCACCTAGGCTATCAAATCAATCAAGCAAGATTAAGCTCCTATTATTTTAGAATTGAAACTGGAAGATGGGTCCAAATTACAAGAGAAGAGAGAACCTATCTTTTATGTAATCAAAGAGTAATTGAAGATGAGCATCACACATTCTTGGAATATCTTGTTCTTGTGCAAAGTTGTCACAAATGGAAAATTATAGCTAGTAGTTTGATTAAGCTTTTTGATATAGCATCAAGGAAACTTGGTAACTTTATTAATGAAGTGTTTACTACATAGACCATGTATATTTCTCTTGTCTAATAGATCTTAAGGGTCTTTGAATATAATAAAAAGAATTTTTGTATCATATACCTTATTTATGCTTTATGACGTACATTATGCCTTTGCATAAAAGAGTACTTGGGGTATCACTTTGACAAGTATATGTATATTATTCTTGTTATGGTGATATGGATTATGTTTTATTTTTAGAGAATTGTTATGTATTCTATTATGGGGAGTGTTGAAATCTAGAATAATTGAAACATAGGTACACCCTAAGATTTTATAGAAGTTTATAATTTAGTGCTACCTAGTGGAATTGAACCTCTGACTTAGGGTTATTAGGTCAAGACTCGTACCACTAGGCTAACACCTCATTATTGTTATGTATTATATTATGATGGTTAGCTTGTGTTTGTGAATAGTATTTTTATGTATTTTATATTTGTATGGTTAGTGTAGTTAGTTTAGATATTTTATGTTAAAGTAATTTACTTATAGAATTGAGGTCTTATGATGTACTATGTAGATTATACATACATACATACGTATATATATATAATACATACATACATACATATATCTATGTATGTATGTATGTATGGAAGATGAGGATGAGGGGTTTGTTGGAACCTTGAAATAATTGCAATATAAGTACACCCCAAGATATATAGTTCAATTAGAACTTTTATAACTTAGCAATGTCCATCAAAATTAAACTTGTAACTTAAAGCTTTTACATTAAAAGTCTTACCACTAGGCTAACACCTCATTGTTATGTAGATTACATTTTTGTCTTATATATATGTAGATTAGGGGGTCATGTTAGTAGTTATTTTTATCATGTTTTTTTTTCTTTTGGGCCTATGTGTATAAATTATAAATTGGTAAGTTTTATTTATTAGGTAAGTTACTTGATTATTAGATATGTTACTTGTTGTTAGTTTATGGTTTAAGCTTGCATTAGATGTTGCAATTTGGGTTTGTAGTGTTAGATTTAGACATTTTGATTAGTTAATTCAAAGTTTCTATTTTAGCTATTTTGTAATGAGGATGAGTTGAAAAGTTCTTATTATTTCATTTTTAACATACATGTGAGAGGATAAACCTTATGTTGGACTTAGCTTTTTGGGAGTTGATTGACTTGAGTTTTAGAAAAGACCATTTAGGATTAGGATTAAGATTAATATGTTTTTAGTAGAATTCATTCTATAACTACCCTATCCTAAACCTTAGAGCCCAACCAGACATCCTTAGGAATTGGACAAGGAGAATCTACTGGTATGAGTACTATGATTACAATATCTATGTGCATGTCATTGTTAGTACATGTGTCTATGTGCATAGCAAGGTGTATGTAGTGTAGTCATCTATATTAAATTTGTTTCAATGATAATAAGATGAGTTCTAGAATCAAGTGAAAAAATTCCTACATTCTTGAAGGTCTCCTAAGATATAATTACTATTTTTATCATTCACATATAATGTTAACTATTGATACATTACTTTAGCTTTCATTAGTAATAAATAAAAGTATTACATGCAAGACTTGAATTTTCTTCAATTCATTTTTTAAAACCATTTTTAAAAGTTTTTCAATTTTTTGCACAATTTTAAATCAAGACTAGGATCCCACACTACACATCCATAAAGAAAAGCTCAGTGTAGTGATTATAGTCAAATTGTTTTCCATTAACCATAGTAGCATTTGTAGTTCATTGGTAGCATTGCCCTAACCTAAAACTTAGTAGGCTCATTTGTAGATTATAATTGATGAAGATATACCATAATCATTTGGTATGATTTAAATTGTTTAAGTTCAAATATTTTGATTGCTATGTCTATTCTTCATTGTATATAAAGTCTTTTAGCCATTTCCAACTTGTTACGATATACAATGCTTTCACTTAGAATTTTAGGAGAATTCTACTTCCAAATATTTATATTTCTTACAATTGGTAACATAAACACTTAGACACTCTTGAACATAAGTCATGTAGTCTTACTACTAGTTCGACAAGCCACTCACTTGAGCAAAATGAAATTATGATGGTTTCAAATAACATTATCCAATAAGATAAAGGCCTAAATGAAAGCATGCCTAGACAAGCACCGTCAAAAATCCTATCCATGACTAAACCACTTTAATAGGATAATTTTTAGGTATTTATTTAATTCAATCTTTTATTTATTCATTAAAAAATTGTTGAACAATACTGGTAAAAGGGGAAAGTCTTGCTTTACTTATATATTGGAAAAACTAATAAGGGTGTGTAGTTTTATCATTTTTTAATTCCAAATTATTTCTCTACATAAATATTAAGTGGCATTAAGTAGATCTAAATTACTTATTTTTAGCAAAAATGTCCTCTCATAATAGAATCAAGTGCTTTAACAAAATTAGGAAGGTTAAAAGGGTTTTGCTCTATGTTTGCATTTTCCTAGTGCAATGGTTTGTGGTAGGACTATGGTTGTTGTTGTGGCACATGGACATTAGAGCTACCAAAGGGATCAACTCTCATTGGCCAAATGATAAGGGGGCTTCTCTTTTGTAAAGGTGCTTAAGGATTTGCATCGAGTTAAGGTAAAAAAAGTTGATTTGAAGAAAGACATTGATTTTGTACTAGAGAAAATGATAAGAGGATTTCAAGATTAGCATCTTAGAAAAAGCTTTGACCAAACAATAGCAACACTTCAGAATACACTAATAGGCACTTATTTTGGGTAGGCACCACCTTTTGGTGACATGCAAAACTAGATAAGATGTGCATTACTAGTGATGGTAGTCAAAATTGATCCCCTTCAAGGTAATGCCCTCTTCTTTAACTTTGCATTCAAATTTGACATGAATACATTCATAGTCAAAATTTCTTGGTGAGTAGAACATGTTAACATGTAAGTAGAAAAATGAAAGCCCAGTTTCCTTCCTACATAGTAAGAGAAACCTTGCATAGTCATAACAGTGAAATGTTTCATGATCTAGATTCATCTTCTAGACCTAATTCTTGAATTTTGATCTAAAGGTGTCCTAAGTAGCCTTGTGGGATGCTTTAGTTACCTTCTCCCAATTGACAATCATACTCTCAAAGATTTTTCAAGACTTGTAGCTTGTATGTGCATCCACATGAAGGAGGATGCAGAGCTTGTTTAACAAATCAATTTAGAGGATACTCCTGACATCTTTCTCCAACACGTTGACTTTGAGAAATTTTTTAACATCTACAAGATTTGTATGGAGCATGAGCACATTTTGATTTCCTACCCAATGTGGGTAATGAACCCCTATAAATGGACAAACTCAAATGATTTAGAACTTGCAGATATGTAGTAACAATGACCACCATCAAATGCACATGAAGAAATTGTTAGAGAAAATGACATCCCTTATTGTTGTGACACTTGATTTACAACAATCATTTCCCATTGTGCATTCCCCACAAGCTTCAACCATTAGTCATGAAGTAACATCTTGCCAGTAGCTTATCTTTGGTAGTATGAATTTTAATTTTCCAAATGGAAAATCTTAGACCACTGGAAAGAATCCTTCCATTATGAGTGATGAAGCATCAAAGTGTCACATTGATGGGCCCTCATTGACGTGGCCTCATTGACAGGCCTCGTTTACGTGGTGTTGCCCCATCGACGAGGTTGCATCGATGTAGCGTTTGCTACATCTACGGGAGCCCGTTGATGTAGCCTAGCAATAAAATCTATAAATATGCATGCTCCCACCGTGTATTGACATTCTTTGATCAATAAAGTAGTTGAAATCTTGTTGTTTTATTCCATAGTCTTAGAGAATAATTAGTGAGTGCCTGTACTGTGGATCTAATTTAGTTGTATGGTGTTTTATTTGAGTGGAAATGTAGTAGAAACTTTCCATGAATGAAAATAAAATCAAGATTGATTCTTATTCATTGCAGCACTTTGACTTAGATTAAATTTACTTTCCATGTAATTTACATTTCATGTACTTAGTTAATATTTACGTTTCCATGCATATTAATGAATTGGTAGAATAAGTGTGACCAGTTTTGAGTGTAAATAGTTATTTGCTTAGTAATCTTGGTAGCATTATTACTTGGTTTGCCCAGTAGCATAGTGTTTGGTAATTCCATTAGTGGATATGTGGGTTTAGGACATGTATGGCAAGCTAAGAATGGACACTCATCGCTCGTAGGCTAGTTTAGAGTTTACTTTCTATTGCTAATTAGTTAAATAATTGATTTCTTTATTGTTGTTAGGAGTAGCATAAGGTTGAAAAAACATCAAGAATCATATGCCTCACTTTGGACTAAACCATACATGACAAAGCTACCACTAGTCCAAGTGGGAAGATAGCGAACTATGATCAAGGCATAACGATCTAGATACCACAACTAGTCCCATCCACAAAATTTGACCAGATCATGTATGAATGTTTGTGATTCATATGGTTTGGTGTAGGGGGTTCCTTGTCACTCATCATTGGCACCATTGTCGGGGATGGTGCTAGTTATCTAGATTAGTTATATCATACACGATCACTGTAAACCCATTAATGATTTATCTTTCAAAAAATATTAAATCACACACATCATTAACTAACACTAATGTCTCTTTCACAAGGAAACTATAATGCATTGTATGAAGAGAACATTCATTGGGGAACTAATGAAATATATATTGAAGAAAATTGAAGTGAACAGCCTCATGCAGGGGTTTCATATGTTCATAACCACCTTGATTATACTCAAGGACTACATTCACCTAAGGCAGATAATACTAGAGGAGATGAAGTAAGTCCTAAACCAAGGAAGGCCTCAAGGCCTAGGACCTCCTCAAAACCTAGAAAATATACATTAGGGGACCATGGGGAATACTATAAAATCCATGATAACTCTTGCAGTTCCTCATCTTTCTCTTCCTCTTCAATGTCTAGTTCTGACAAAGATGAACGTAGGTATAGAGATTGAGCTCCACCATGGGGTTGAAATAAAAATAGAAATTGAAACCAAGGAAAAAATCAAAGACATCAAAATGACCATAGAAAAAATCATGACAATTAGATAGATAGAAATAGAAATTTTCACCATGACATGTTTGCTGACAGTGAACCCTTGTTGGCCACTAAGAGCATGACATAGATTATGAAGGTACTTAAAATACCTCATAGGCATTGAAAGGAAAGTTGCATCAAAAGACGTAATATAAATAACATCCCTAAATTTTTGGGAGGCTATAATTTTGATCCACAACATTATTTGCAAGCCTTCCATGATGCCTATGTCTTACAGAACATTGAAAGTGGGTGGAAAAATCTTAAGCTCTTTCCTAGGAGACTAATAGACAAAGCCAAAGTGTGGTATAGATCATTGAAACCAAATTTAATCCATCGATGGTCCACAATGTTGCAACTTTTCAGTGAGAAATATCAAACCTATGCGAGGGTGTCCAATCTAAGGAAATGAATCCAAGGATGGAAATAAGAGTAAAATGAACCCTTGGATATGGCCGTAGATAGATACTATTCTCTACTAAAAAGATGCCCAGGTCATGGTTTCTCTTAAGAAGAGCAACTTTTCCACATCATAGATGGGATTTGTAGTCAAACGAGAGAGACCCTTGGGATATATGCTCAAGGTCAATTATACGAACTAGGAACCCATCAAATCCAAAAGCTAATCAAGCATCTGGAGAAAGAAGAAGAAGAGCTATGTAAATGGGAGAATGTTGAGAAATATCACTAGGACCCAACTCTTCAAAAGAAGAGGGTCCATATCTATGATGAGAAAAAAGAGGCAGCCCGTGATGAGGTGATTTCCCAACAAACCTTATCAATACAAAAGTCCATCAATGAGCTTGAGGCAAGGTTAGATAAGATGTCAGAATGGATAAATGAGAAAGTTACAACTTGTGTAGAAAACATAGAGGAGAGAGTAACGCAAAATGAATCAACTGATCATAACAAAAGGAGGAAAAAGAACCAAGAAATCGGTAAGAACACTTATCGGCAAAAAGGGAAAATGGCTATAGAAGAAGAGGCTATAGACTCAACCATAGAAGAAGATGATGGATGTGAAATTTACATATATGATCATCTAAAGGGCTATTGCCCAGTCATGTTACATTTACATGAGTATTGGGCTTTTGCTTTAAATCTCAAGTTTGTACAAAAGCAAATGCCTAGAAAATTACCTTTCTCACAAGGTAATTTTAGACAGTCCTACAACCAATCGTACTATCCTAGTGGGACTTATTACCAGCCTCAATACTATCATCCAATGTGGTGGAAAAACCCACAATTGTGGGGGAGGCCATTGTCCAACCAACCCTACCCTTACTACCAATCGAACCCATATGGATACTATGTTCAACAACTTGTTTCCCCAACTAGTTCTACTTCAAATTGCTACTACCACTCTCCCAAATATCATCAACTAGAACATCTTCTAAAGGATCACCACCTCACACCTCTCACCCTCTATCATATCCTCAATATTCTGATAGTCACCTCCACCATATGTCACCTCCAACAACATAGGAAGTTTCAGCAGCACAACATCAACAAAAGAATGCCACTTGTGCTACGAACATAGATAGAAATGATAATGCCAATAGATCTTCATCACAATCTTAGAAATGTCCTTTCTTTAGGACAATTTCCATGCGTAAAAACAACACTTGTGGACCTACTAACTCATCCAAACTAGCACAATGCCAATCAAGTGCAACATCCTTTCTCTCACAACCAATGTCCTCCAATCCTACGCAAAGACCAACATTCATCATTCCTCCAACACGTAACAAAAGCGATGAATCTAGCACTATGAAGAGATAGAAGAATCCATGCATAACTAATCATAATAAAGGGTGAAATTGTGGGTTGGAAGTTTGAAATATTAACATAACCCCTATACTAACCCACCATAAAGTTAAGGAACAAGTGTGTGAGAAAAAACCTATCTACATAGTAACCACTAAACTAGAAGACACTCAGTGGCTTGAAAATGAGAATATAAAATTTTTTCAAAGATGCATTGATGTAATTAATCTACTTATTAGTTCTAGAATTGAGAAAATGGGCCAAACAGAGGACTTAGACACATATATTTTACATTCTAATTATACATCAAAAAATAGTATTAAACACGGAGACCTAGGAATTAAAATAGAAAATCAAGAAGAAGAAGCAAATACATCTTGATCCCCCAAAACAAAAATACCTTCAAGTCCAGATGAAGATTGATGAGTGGCAAGGTACCCCTACACTCAACCATACGAATATGAGCATTTCATGTGCAATTCGTTCAAACTCCAAGGACTAAGTGCTTACGCACCTTAATGGAACACTTAGGGTTAATCAATCATTATCTTCCCAAACTTACTTGTATTGTCACGGTTGTATGGTTAAGTAAGCTTGAGGTATATGATTTTTTATAGCTTTTATATTTTTCTATGTCTTATGCTAATAAAGGAAAGGAGAGATAACTCAGTGACTAACTTACATTAACTATTCATTAACTAAGTTCTAAATTTTCCTAACAACAATATCCATTCCCACTTGTCGTACACATCCTGAACCAGTGCAATGCTGCTGGGATTACCAAACGGTAATCGTTACTGGGTTACCAAGCGCTACACACATGCTCGAAGCTATCGTACTGAGTGTATTTAACTAAGGGGGTTGAAGGTTGAGAGAGAGAGATTAATTAACTAGGAAAGCATTAAACATTCAACAATAATTAATTACTAATTAGCTTAATCTGTATGTTGCAAGGTTTATCATAAAGTTTGTCTTTATTGCTGTACACAAATGTGTGCTCAGGTACAAATTGCTCGAATAAAGATCCATTCACTCTATGACTCCTACTGCAGGCACACAGAAATTATTCTAACTCTAGACTAATAAAACTACAAGAGTTTGGCTATGGGTCTAAGTCTCACTATCTTGAACAAAGGGTGCTGCCTCTTATTTATAGAAGATGAGGTAGGACGCAATATCGGGTATGTGATATCACATGGCGGATGCGATATCGCGGCTCATCAAAGATACATCTTTGAATGATACAAATGAGACTATCACCAATGTTAGATGTGGTACCACCTAATTAATTATATTAGTGATGAGTGGCAAGATACCCCTACACTCAACCATACGAATACGAGCGTAGCACGTGCGATTCGGTCGAACTTTGTAGACTAAGTGCCTACATGCCCATGGAACACTTAGGGTTAATTATTCATTGTCTTCCCAAACTTACTTGTAGTTGTCACGGTGTATGGTTAAGTAAGTCCGAGGTATATGATTTTTATAGTTTTTATGTTTTATGTCTTCTATGCTAACAAGGTGAAGGGTTGAGAAACTAATTACTAACTCTAACTAATGAACTAAGTATAATTACCTAGCATCAGCATCCATTCCCACTTACCGTACACACCCTAAACCGATGCAACCATGGCTACCAAATGCTAATCGTTGCTGGGATCACCACGCGTAACTCACGTGCTCGAAGTGGTCGTACTAAGGCACTTAACTAGGAGAAAAGGGTTGAGAAGGAAAATAGTAAATAACAAGTAATAAATAATAGGTAATAAATAACAATAATAAAATCATATTCCATGCGTTGCAAGGTTTATCTGGAAAGCTCGTCTTTATTGCCGTACACAAAGTTGTGTTCAGGTACAATGTTTGCTCGAATAAAGGTCCGTTCACTTCAGGACTCCTACTGCAGGCACATGGAAAATATTCTATCTTTGGAGTGATCAATCTACCAGAGTTTCCCTATTGTTTAGCCTAGGATGATGAAACAAGGGAGAGCTGCCTCTTATTTATAGATATGATAGTGCACCACGATATCGCGAGGGATGCGATATCGTGGCCCATGAAATATCGCATCCCATCATACCCCCATGACTAAATTAAAACTCATCCTCGAGTTCATTACAATAATATCGGGAAGGTATGGGATTATTGACTCAATGGAAACTAATGGGATGACATGTGAACGGATCATCATTACAAGAGTTGACAAAACTAGTGTTCATGACAACAAGGGTAAACACCTTATTACATTGACATTAGGCCTCATTTGGCAGCTGAGAGAAAAGAGAAGAGAGAAGAAGTATTGTTGCTACCAACGCCAAGATTGCACCTTTTGTTGTCCATCCGTAAGCACACCATCAATCTTGCTCCTTGCATAGTTGTTTCAGCGCTGCTCCATTCCAAGCCTTCCCTCCAAATCCAATCCATTGTTGCATGATCGCCATCTACACACATAACATAGTCTTAAATTGGCAAGGGTAACTAAATTATCATGTGATTGATACCTTGCTTCGGTGTAAGTCCATTGGCTGAGTTGTGGTATGGCTAATACGGGTCTGGAGATATAATATTTGGCGACTACCGAAGGTGTAGGGGTTAGGAGAAAATCAAAACAAATTGGGCCTCGTACTACCCCCATGACTAATCGCGAACCTCCGGTAGCGATAGAATGGAGAAAGAATAAGAACAAGAAGATGGATAAAAAGAGACAACTAAGACATCGATGAAGTGGATGTTAAGATGGAAATGAACAAAACAAAATGGAGTGCAAAATGTTAAGGGAAAGAATTTAACTGATGCACCAAATAGGAATGTCATTGGGTCCTCCCCAAAGCAGGCTCATGCCCTTAAT
>MNCI01003644.1:169201-213343 GCA_015680685.1 Gnetum montanum | reverse complement strand
CTTTTCTCTCTCTTTTTTTTTGTGTTTTGTGTTTTTGTGCGTGAGAACCACACCATGCAAAGACTTTGTTATTTTTATTGACTCAGCTTCTGATAATTGGGTAACATTAAAATGGTAAGAAAACTCAAGAAGAAGACATCCAAGCACCCAAGAGAACAGCCAACACAAATGCACCAAGTTCCCTTGAAGTCACACCCTTTTCAATCCTTGAGTCCTTCCTTAGTTTGAGAAATGCCTAGTCATTGATTCTTTAAAGTTCTTATTATGAGGGACTGTACATTTCTAAGCCAAGAGAGACCATAGACTTTGTGGATGGATGGATGAAGTGGACTCATTGCCTGCCATATCAGAAGAACATACCTTAGTATCAACATCATAACTTAAAGGTAAAACCCAAACATTAGCAATCAATATGACAATAGTTCATACCATCAGGAAGAACACTTATTGGGTGACGAACTTACACGGTGGATCACACACACACAAACACACAAAAAATGAAAAAGTATAACGATGTTGAAAAATAAAAACAAGAAAAGTTAAAGAAATTTGTAAAACAAAAACAAGAAAAGTTAAAGAAATTTGTAAAACAAAAACAAGAAAATTTAAAGAAATTTATAAAACAAAAACAAGAAAAGTTAAAGAAATTTGTAAAATAAAAATGTGTTAAGACAAAAACATGTAAAACAAAAATGTGTAAAACAAAAACATGTAAAACAAAAATGTGCAAAACAAAAACATGTAAAAAAAACTAAAAAGAATTGAGGGCCTCCAATGGTTAGCCTAGGTGGTCATCTCCCCCATGACTGAATTGCAAGGGAGAGATCCGAAATAATGAGCATCTATTTGAATTTCATAAAAGTGCCCAACTTCTCCCCACTGATGTTCTCAGATTAAGGGGTGGAAGTTGGCAATGCTCATACTCCAATGTGTCTATGCCTTCGTTGTTAACATGATTTGTAACCCCAATTCATTCCATGCATATTAAGTTGCTCTTTTTTGTAGCTGTCAACAATGGGGTGTATACTACTGGTGTGGTTGCTACATACAAGCACCTTTGAATTTGTGTTTCTTGGACACATCGATTACATGGAAGAGATGCTGAACATTCTTCCATGTCATCACCCTCTAAGTCACTGTATGTGATGCACGGAACTTTCTTCTTCTCAATCTTTCCATAAATGTTTATTTTAGATATCTGCAAGGAAAGATCATGGATCCCTAGGTACGCATCTACTGTACTTAGCCATGGCCTTCCCATTATAATTGGGAAGCCCCCTTCGTTGTTGTTGACTTTAATCACCAGGAAATTAGTTAGGTAAGACCAACCACACACAGTGGTGACAATGTCCTTCACCAATCCCAAAGGAATGGTGATGGATTGGTTTGCCAGCTCTAGTTGGATGTTACTCTTCTTAAGTTGGGGCAAGTTCCAGGCTTGGTACATCTCTCATGAAATTAGGTTGACTCCAGAACCTGAGTCAAGAAGAGCCTTATGTGGTTCATTCCCGGTGATTTGTAAATAGATTAAGGGGCTTCCAAGATCAGTTAATTTCCTAGGAAGGTGGCCTACCTTGATCCAATCGGTTACGATATGCGTTAACATAACCGTATGCGTACAACTCTGTTGTTGGACTGAAGGGTGCTCTGAAGTGTTAGATGGTGGAGGAGTGTACATGGGCTCAACTGCTTGTTGTTGTGAGAGTTTGTCTAGGCTTTTGGTTCTGAAGAAAGGTCTTTTCTTTTTACAGTTGTTAGAACTAGTAGCAGGTTGAATATTTACAACTCTCGTAGCGTTATGTTGCTGTGGTTGAGTAGGGAGTTCCGCTTGCATTGTTGGAGCAAGTTGTATGGGAATTACAGGTGGAAGAGGTGCGGATGGAGTTGGAGGATGGTGTATATGTGGGATGTCTCCCGAAGGAGAAGGAGTCCTCCTAAAGTACTCCCGAACTTGGTAGTATTGGGGAGTTGTGTGACCCATAGAGTCACTTGGAGAAATCGGCTGCTACACATAATAACCATATGGATCGGGCTACTGGTAAGGGTACTGTTGTGTTGGCGGTGGCATCCCCCATGACTGTGGATATTGCCACTATTGATGCTGTCCGATGGGTTGTGGTGGGGTTCCACTTGGATAGTACGTTAGTGGTTGGTGGGACTGCCTTGGGTTACCTTGAGGATAAGGTAACCTTCGGGGGGTTTGCCATTGGTTAAGTCTCAGATTAAGTGCATACACCCCAGACTCCTATAGATGTGAGATGATTGGACAACATCCCTTAGAATGGTCATAGTGGTAGATCTCACATCCACCGTCATTGTCTTTGTCTGAGTCCACAACCTCATCGGAGATAGTAATTTTCCCCTTACCCTTGTTATGTGCAGGGCCTGAATCTCTCCTCGTTGTCTTGTTCTTGTCACTAATTCATTCCTCCTTAGACTCCTCTACGATTTTCAAGACTGTTTCAAGTTTGGAGTCTAAGGAATCCCATAGTTGGTCCATCTTAGCTGATACTTCTATTGTTAATTTTTGAATCGGCAAGGTTTTTCGGTTCACCAACTCTTCGAGTGGTGACTCATCCTCCTCATCACAAAATTTCACTCCCTTCTTTCGAAGGGAGGGATCGCGGTTGTATTCTTCCGGACTTTCCCTTTTTCATAGCTCACCTTCTTCTTTTGCTACTTGTTTCAACAAGCGATGTACTTCATGGGCTCTAAGTTTTGATAATCTCCCTTGGGCATAGGTCCTAAGGGTTCTTCTAATCTCATGCCTTAGCCCATCTACGATGTGGCAAAGTTGATCCCATTGAGGGTATCCATGGCCCGGGCAACGATGTAGCAATGCGTAGTAGCATCCCATGGCAACATCCAAGGGTTCATAAGTACCTTGCTTCCATCCTTGGATCTGCTTACGCAAATTAGACACTGTAGAGTATGTTTGATACTTATCATTGAAGAGTTCTAACATCGTACTCGACCTCCTGATGGTTTCCAATTCTAAGGACCGGTACCAACTCTCTGCTTCCTTAATGAGTGTCCTGGAAAACAAATTTAGTTTTTGCCACTCCTTTTCTATGTTCTGCAAGGTGCAGGCATCATGGAATGCCTGTAAATGATGCTGTGGATCAGCGTTGGATCCCCCCCTCAAAGCATGGGATATTGTTCATGTCTAAATGCTTGATTTAGCTATATTTTAAATGGCTTGTTGGAATTCTTACAGCCTCTGTTATATTGAGCATACTTCAGGTGGTAAGTAGGGGCTCTTCATGATCATCTCTTTGATGATGCCTATGATGTCTTCGTTGTTCCCTAATTTCCCTTTGTTCATACCCTTGTCCTCTCTCTTGACTCTCTCATCGAGGTCTCTCATTTTGCCTACCTCTATCCTCACCGTTATGTTCATGGTGGTTGCGCCCAGATGTGGAAGGAGAGGGTGAGTGATGAGATGAAGGAGAATAGGAAGGGGAACCATTGCCATGGCAATGCTTCTTGCCTTCTCTTCGGCTATTATGGCCTTGATCGTGGTGACGATCTAAGTGCCCGTCCTTATGAGTTGTTGTTCCCTCTATGAATAGTTTGCATTCACGAGGGTCAGAACTAGTGTTATGTATTGTTGATCATAGGTTCTGATACCCAACCTCCTCACCATCATTATGAGGGAGAACATCTTTTGATAGAGAACCCATTATGAGCGGTTCACCATCTCTGATTTCACTAAGGACGTGCGGGACCTCCTTGCCCTTTAATAGTGTATGTTGGCTCTCCTACCTTGAGTCCCTCATACATTGTGCTTCTTTGGGATAATAATCCCTTGAGTCAAAATCTGCTGCAACGTATTCAGCATAGAGTTGTGTCATGCCAATCTGTGCCAAAGCACAGAGAAGCATGTTAGGGATTGATCGATTTGGAGGTAACATGATGTTACCTTGCAAATCTCTCCATCGCATCTGTTCGTCTTGATGGAGGATAAAGGTAAAGTTTGGAATATACTCATCGGGATGAGTATAGACTATCTGGTATTGTTGAGGACTTGGCTGATTTCAATTGTGTGTTTTTGATTGCCGACTATTTCTTGTATTATCCCTAGGTGGTGAGTTTCTTTTGCTAGAAGAAGACATTGTTATTTATCAGTGTGTTACTTACCATTATATAATTTTTCTTAATTAACCCAAAGGTTCGTTTAGGATCCCAACGATGTGAGTGATATCCTATGTTCTATTTAGCGCACAAACACTTAGTCCCCGGCAATGGTGCCAATGATGAGTGGTGAGATACCCCTACACATAACCATATGAATATGAGCATAGCACACGTGATCCGGTCGAACTCCACAGACTAAGTGCCTACACGCCCATGGAACACTTAGGGTTAATTATTCGTTGTCTTCCCAGACTTACTTGTAGTTGTCACGGTGTATGGTTAAGTAAGTCCAAGGTATATGATTTTTATAGTTTTTATGTTTTATGTCTCCTATGCTAACAAGGTGAAGGGTTGAGAAACTAATTACTAACTCTAACTAATGAACTAAGTCTAAATTACCTAGTGTCAGCATCTGTTCTCACTTATCGTACATACCCTGAACCAATGCAACCATGGCTACCAAACGCTAATCGTTGCTGGGATGACTACGCGTAATGCACGTGCTCGAAGTGGTCGTACTGAGCCACTTAACTAGGAGAAAAGGGTTGAGAAGGAAAAACGTAAATAACAATTAATAAATAATAGGTAATAAATAACAATAATAAAATCCTATTCCATGCGTTGCAAGGTTTATCCGGAAAGCTCGTCTTTATTGCCGTACAAAAAGTTGTGTCCAGGTACAATGTTTGCTCAAATAAAGATCTATTCACTTTAGGACTCCTACTGCAGGCACATGGAAAATATTCTATCTCTGGAGTGATCAATCTGCCAGAGTTTCCCTACTATCTAGCCTAGGATGAGGAAACAAGAGAGAGCCACCTCTTATGTATAGATATGATGGTGCACCATGCGATATCGCGTCCCATCAATTAGTAACGATGATAGATGCAAAATTAGTGGTGTATAACTAAGGGATTGTGTAGTCCATCTTCCAAATGTGCAGCCATAAGATTAGTTACGAGGGAGATGCTCTAACTTGGTTCAAGAACTAATAAGTGTTTTTCACTTTTTGTTTTACAATATTTTATCATTTTTCTATTTCTTCTAAAATTTTCTGATTCTTAATATGTTTTTCATTTCTTAATATTTGTCTCTTTTCTGGAGTCATTTTCTTTATGTTTTATGAATTTTTTTTATGCTTCTGTTAATAATATTGCTAGTCATGATGCAAAAGTTAACGCTACGTGTTGGGTTTTTGTTTTATGTTATCAAGATGATTGGATAAGTAATTGTGTAAAGTAATGAGACCAGCTCATCCATCCCTCCATTTCTCTAAATAAAAGATCTTTTGCATGGAAACAATTTGGTTCTTCTTTCATGAAACTAAAATTAATCAATGATCATTATATCTTGAAGAAAGAGGAAATGACCAAGTGGAAATGGTAAGGGTGTGACCTCAAGGGGACTTGTTGGGTTTTCTTCTTATCTTTTTTCATGTGGTTTATGATTCCTCTTGGAATGTAAAATCACTCCTCGGCCAACCAATAAAAAGGAAGCTCTATCTTTGCATGGTGTGGTTCCTATCCAAAAATTTAAAAAAAAGGAAGGAAAAAAAACAAAACAAAAAAAAGAGAGAGACAAAAAATAAAAAAAACCAACAACGAAAATTTAAAGCACACCTCTTAAACACACTAATGGGCTACAAGCACTAGTTATGGGGCTAGAAAGACATGTTACCCATGCTTGAAGGTGCCCCTCTAACTAAGGCCCTTCCTTTCTTCTTCTCTTTTCTTTTCTTTTTGGAGTGATGATTGTTCTTTGAGGTGGTTGTGAATTGATGGTGGTTGACAAGAAGGAGCACATCAATGCGAGGTCATTGTTCATGGTATGGAATTGGTTTGAATTTGGATGGATAGGTATGCTGATCATTTTAATCACATTTTTCATAAGAACCTATTGTGAACATGGCCAAGTACCTTACATCCTGATCTTTGCAATCCCTTCTCATCCCATTATTCACCTCATTGCTGCATGCAATTATGCAACTTTTGGTCTTGTTTAGTATAGTGGAACATCCTAACCATGGTAGTTGTGTGTTGTTTGGAACAAAGTCATGGTCTACATTCAACTTCTTGGATGCCCATGGACATCTATAGAAGTGGTTATATAAGGGCATTATTGTAGGAGCCTACTTTAGGGAGGACCCACTTGCATAATTTTTGTTAATAATGGTTTTGAACTAACCTTCACCTCTTCTAGAACATCAATGACAATTTCTCTAAATTTATAAATAATTTTGGGACTACTTCTCATCCATTTCATTAATTTCTTCTAGTTTTTTATTTCCATATCCATTAATATTTCTTGGCCATCTTTTGAATCAGACCTTTGGTTTCAATTGTTCAAAAACTTGTGTACTTTTGGAGTTATAATTATTAGTCATGGGCGCTAGGGATGTCCACTTTGAAATTTTTATAACATCCTATTTTCGAACAACATGGTAACTAATAGTAATTGATCAAAACAATGTGAACATCTTGATGATTTTAGTTACCTCATGGCCTTGGGCATAGTATGTTGTCATCACCTTATGCTTAAATGAAAACTAAGGGATCCAAAAATGGTTAATTATTAAGAGAAATTTACCAAAACTAATGTTGATCCTTTGGTAACTATAGGTGATGCTAAAAGAAATGCCTAAGGAAGAAGGTCTTTTGCCAGGCATGAAAATAAAGTAAAGAGGGGGATAATGGAGGATATGCCCATGGACAAATCGTAGTACATACAAGATAGTACCTTAAGCATTGCATGTGTGCTAGATCCATGGGATGATGAGAAGAAATTTTAGTCCATCCTTCAAGAATGTTCCACATAACCAAAGAAGCATCGACATAACAATTAAGGTTGGAAGTCTACCACCACTAGCGGCAACAAGAAGAATCATCTTTAGTGGATTTTTGAAGACCTTTGCAAATTTTGTAATATTCAATGTTTGTATAGTCTTTTTGTCACTCTATCATTTTGTATGCATCCATTAGAATAAAATTTTGTAATGCAACACTTAGTTTTGTTATGTCAGTTTGTTATGTCAAGTGTTAGTCAATAATCCCATACCTTCCCAATTTTGTAAAGGAACTCGAGGATGAGTTTTCATTCAGTCATGAGGATATGATGAAGCATCAAAGTGTCACATCAATGGGCCCCTATCAATGAGGTCCCATTTATGTGGTGTTGCCCCATCGATGGGGTTGCGTCGACATAGCATTTGTTCCGTCTAGGGGGCCCCATCGATGTAGTCCAGCAATAAAATCTATAAGTACATGTGCTCTCACTATGTATTGGCATTCTTTGGTCAATAGAGTAGTCGAATTGTTGTAGTTTTATTCCATATTCTTAGAGAATAGTTAGTGAGTGCCTGTAGTATGGATTTGAGTTAGTTGTATGATGTCTTATTTGAGTGGCAATGTACATGGACACATTCCATGAACAACAATAAGATTGAGATTGATTCTTATTCATTGCAACACTTTGGCTTAGATTAAATTTACTTTCCATGTAATTTATGTTTCATGTACTTAGTTAATATTTATGTTTTTATGCATATTAATGAATTGGAGGAATGAGCGTGACCAGTTTTGAGTGTAAACACATATTCGCTTGGTAATCCCAATAGTGTTATTGCTTGGTTTGCCTAGTAGCATGATGCTTGGTAATCCTAGTAGTGGATACGTGGGTTTAGGATGTGTATGGCAAGCTGAGAACATACACTCTTCACTGGTAGGCTAGTTTAAACTTTACTTTCTATTGCTAATTAGTTAAATAATTATCATTAGGAGTAGCATAAGGCCAAAACAACATCAAGAATCATATGCCTCACTTTGGACTAAATCATATGTGACAAAGTTACCGCTAGTCCAAGTGGGAAGATAGCGAATTGCGATCAAGGAATAATGATCTAGATGCCACAAATAGTCCCATCCATAGAATTCGACCGGATCGTGTGTGAATGCTTGTGATTCATATGGTTGGGCATAGGGGGTACGTCGCCGCTCATCATTGAGCCAAGCTAATGCAAAAGGTAAACTAAACATTTAGATTAATGCATCAACTCCTAATCTTAGGAGATAGAAGATGGTTCCTCGAAACGTGGCATCAAATGCTTTCCATTATGTTATCAAAAAGTAATAACATAGAGTCCAATCATAGTAATCCTAGCCACACTCATAGGAATGCTTTTCACTCTTACCAAGTAGAAGAGGATGTTGTAGATGAGAATTAAGGCATAAGTGAGAAGTTTCTTAAACAACATATGTTGGAGGATCAACAAGAGGAAGACAACAACATGTAAGAAGCTCACGAAGAGGTTAGGCTTTTGCTCATCTACGAACCCTCCTAGGACACTACTTAGTGGGATAAGCACTATGGGTCTGGGTGATGATCCTTGATTAAGGCTTCTTATTTTATGAATTTTAAATAGCTTACATTACTTGTAGACATTCTTCATCAAATAACATTTTCTTACCTATAAATTTTTCTTACACGATGACATTTTTGTCAATATCTAGTAAAATATTTTTTAACAACACTTATTTTTTTTCAAAAAATTTTAACACATCTTATTTTTGTCACATTTCCACCATTTTTATGAATTAGATTTTATGAGATAATATTAAGAAATGAAATTGCCCAATTTAGCTTCTCAAAGATGATTGGAAAATGAGAGTTAAATTATTTATTTAAAAAAGGGAAATGATGAGAAGCATGATGGATAAAGGGGTTAAAGGAAAAGTGCTCTTTATATGCAAGGTGTGCACATTTTAAGTTCATAATTTCAAAATCAAGAAATTAATGAAAGCTTAGTAAGGTGTTGCCAACCTAATTTATGAAGAAATTGTGGTTTTCCCATATATAATGGTGGTAGTGAAATTTGGAAATTGCAAAATAGTTCATTTGCAGTTGTATCTCCATTGCTTCTTACATTATGTTAGTTTATCAATTTTTTAGTTTTAGTATAGTGGTAAATTAGATAAAATTTGTGCATCCATGTTCCCTAGAAATACACAAGAAACTTTGTGGAAAACTAATGAATAACTTAATCACTTGAAAGTCCATTGGTATGTTATACATTCATACAATTCATTATGTCATATTTCAATCTATGGTGGTTTCCAAATGGCGGCAGAAAATTAAGTTGTAGAGCTAAGAATCCGAAACAAAACACAGGGAAATTATCCAATTCAAGGGCTCAGCAGCATTTGATGATCGTTGGTAGAGCAAGATCATAATTTCAACACAAAATAACAATATTCTTGTTAAATGGTGTTGAAAATAGTTAACAAAATTACCTAAAAATTCATTGTTATTCCAAAAGAGAAACCCTTGCCACAGAAGAAATTATGGAAATATGAAATGTAGTAGCAAACAAATGAAAATTCAAAATTTCCAAAGAACACAAGCCCAGTAACTAGGCAAAGGGGAGGATTTGTATGAAATCAATGTTCTAGAGAAAACGATCATGCCAAACCTACATGCATCAGTAATTTGACATAAAAAAGGGCCCTAAGGCGATGGCTACCAAACATTGGAAAATTGTAGGTTCATGAATCCTAAATAAAAGGTATTAATCACACAATTTTTCCATAATAGGGTTGGAAATTTAGAAGGAAGCTCCTCTCTTATCACCCATACACAAGTTCCACTTCACAGGGGATCATGCGGTAGTAGTGCATTAACATAGTGAAACTAGAATAGGACTTGAATGTACGATTTCTTCTCTACAATGGAGGCAACAGTTGTAGAGAAACACCAAGGAGTAATGAGTGCAAAGACCAAGAGTGACATCAACGGGAGTGCCATGCTTGAACAATAATAGTAGGATTCAAAAGTAGGGGATGCAGGACACACAAGGAATGCATGCAATGGAGGCAACACAGTAGCAAACATGACAGCCACAAAGACAAACATTGACGTGAGGCACATCAAATACAAAGCATGTATATTAAGGTCACATGACCTTAATAACAATTTTATTATCATAAACAAAAAAAATTTAATGTTCATTTAAATTACAGCTAGTAATTTAAAAAAAGGAAGGTTTACAATTTTAAAATGAGAGAATTATTAATGATTCAATAAATATAACTTTACTTTTTGGGAATTAAAAATTTTAAATGCAAGTTATAATTTTCCATGGAAGTTATAAATAGATCTCCTTGATATTTGTAAGGTTGTAATTGCTAAGAAGACACTTGCCAACTAAGGGTTATTTTTCTCATAAAAGTTATAACTTCTTAAGGAAGTTATGACTAAATTCCCTAAATATTTGTAATACCCATAACTTCTCATGATTATTGTGACTACCCTAAGGTCACTATAAAAGGGCCTTCAAAGGTAGAATTAAAAGGAAGATTTGGGGGAAAGGCAACTTTGAAGAACATTGAATATTTCTTGTAAAGCATGGCTTATTAAAGATATCAATTCAGCTACTTCGTTATAATCCTGTGAGTTCATTCCTTTCCATTTTGTTTTAGTTACTTAGCTAATGGTTTAGTAATATCATGCTTGACATTTAATTTTGGGATTTTTCTAGGTTGCCTTTATAGCTTTGTTTTTGCGTAATATTAGATTTCTATTAAGGTTTTTCATATAAGAGCTTATGTTGTAGAAAAGCATCTTGAGCAATTTAATAGTAATGTCTTGGAGAAATTGCCTACTTGAGTTTTTGGAAATCTAGAAAATCTTTGATATTTTGAAATGACTGAAATAGCTTCATTGTTTTAAAGTGTATTACCTTAGTATTTCAATCTTGAAATTGTCAAATTTTTCTAAAGGCTTTTTTGAATGCAATTCTTGATAACTATTGACTAGTTAACATAGAAGCTTGTACTTTGTCATCTACGTAGCATTTTTAGTAGTGTAATAAGATTGTCTTTTACAAAATTGCTTGTTGAGCTTAGAGGGTTTGGATAATTCGTAGTTAGATTGAATTGGAATAGCTTTATTGCAAAGTGTTTCCTCATGTCAATTTATTTTGCTTAAATGTTTGAGATACCACATAGATATGCTTTCTTTTTTCTCTCTTTCCAAGTCCATTGAATCTTGCTTTATTTGTAGTTTTCTTGTGGAATTTTTTCTCTAGGGGAAATTAGGTGTAGATTGGAAGAATTGTGCTTGAATGTTTTTGTGAAATTTTATTTGTTACAAGTAGTGTACTATAGGGACTATATAGAATAAGTGATTAGAAAAAAATAGGAACCTTCAAAAACTCATAGTATTTGACAAAGTTAGTTGAATTTCTTTTATGATAGTCAATTACAATTTCATACACAACCCAATCATTTCGACATTCACAATAGCAAACACATACTCACATTTAGTTTGTTTCATAACCACTGAGTCTATTTGGGGATATCTGGGCCTTGGGGTTGCCAAATACTAGCAAGAACCTAAACCGTATTTGAAAAACACCTTTGCATGCCATAACCCCCAAAGTCATGGAACTAGAGGCCCCTAATGTTGGTGGTCTCAAATAGTCACCAACACTTATAATTCTTGTTGAAGAAATTTTCCTATAATATGTTTGCTTTTTTTTTTCTTTTTTTTAAATAACATATTGTTATATTACACTTTATGTATGGAAAACTATTTCTAATGGTATGAAAACTTTAGTAATTTATCACCAAACTAAAAGGTAATAATTTTAAATACATTTAAAGAAACTATTAATAGTAAATTAATACATGAACATCTTTCTTATTTTTCAAAATTAAATCTTGTAAATTAAAGATAAACTTTAAATCTCATTTAAAATGTTAAAGATCATGTTTTGTCCTTAGTCTAATATGTGCTTTTAGTAAAACCTTTTTGAATAGATCTTTGGATTTTTTATTTTTTTAAAATTTTGTAACTCTTATTAAAAAGGTTCTATATCCTCAGTTGTAATACATTTGCCCTTTTTTGTATTATATATTGCTTTAATACCTTTGTTGAATGGAAAATTATGATAAATGATACGAAAACTCTATTAACTTATTAGGAACCTCAATATCAATGATTTTGATACATTTTGAGTGGTGGTTCATATTAAATCAATACATAAATGTGTTTCTTATTTATCAAAAGTAAATCTTAGCTTAAAGAAAATATTCAAATCATTTTTAAAATGTTAAGATCAAGGCCTTGTTTCCATTATAATATGTGTTTTATTATTTTATTTTTTCAATATTCTCTAATATCCTTTCTTATTAATTTCTAATTTGATGACTTAGAAGGCTAGTAGTTGGTTACCTAGAAAAAAATAGAACTTGAGTTCTATGAGAGGGCAGCAACCCAAATAGATGAAAAATAGAGTGATGGAGAGGTGCACCAAGGCTAGCAAAAGTGACAATGCCAAAGTTCATTCATCCTTCAAGTGCACTCAACAAATAATGGCTAAGAACTCTTGCTCTTGAGTGGTCCATAAGGAAAAGGTTTAGGCTAGTCATCAAGTATGGAAAATTGAAAAATAAAATTGCTTGTGATATTGCTGATGGATGGTAAGGAACCTTAGAGTTTTTGTTTAGGGACAATCCTAGAAAAGAAGAGGAGGTAGATCCAATGCTAGTAATAGATTCATTAACGAAACAAGGTATCATAGTGGATTGTATTGCCTAGATGCTTCTAATAATATGATTATCTTGTCTTAGTATTATGCCAACCTCTAAGAACCAAAGAAACCTTTAAAAATGATATTGCAAGCAAATTTTTCTCTTTTTTAGGAGATAAAACTAGATATTTTTCCATGGGATTGCTAGTCTTCTTAGATAGGGTTCAAGGTTATAACTCAAGGTTTTAGCAGAGAGTTGATCTATCTTAGACCAAAAAATCTAAATTTTTAAGGTAGGATTTTTTCTCCTAATATGGTTGGTATCATTAGGATAGGGTTAAAATTTTGAATTTTTATGATTCTATTATTAACTCCCAACAATATGAGTTCAAAAGGAGGATACTAAAGCTTGGAGCTAAGAAGGATTGGATTATTAATGGAGATTGAAATTTCACAAGACAATGGGAGGAAAGGTTGAGTTTATTAGCTTAAAACATGGAGAGTCTTTTCTTCAATGACCTTGAGTACATTAGGGATTTGGTGGAGCTATCAGGTTCTCTCTATTATTTCACCTAGAAATGACTAAAACCTAAGGACAAGTGAACAACCTCTTATCTTGACCAGTTCTCTCTCCCTAGGTCATGTTAGATTACTCACCATCCAATTGACAAGGCCTTTCCATGGGTTTTTTTAGATCATAGACCCATCTTCTATGAATAGGGAAATAGGACATTTCATCAATTAACTTTTCAATTTGAGAATATTTGGCTTTGTAAGAAATACTTTTAGGGTAAGCTAGAGGAGATTTGAGGCATGGAGGTGGTTAGTCTTAGATATTTTGGAGTGTTAGAGAAGCTTACAACATTTTTATAATATTGCTCTTAGCAATAGACACAAACATGACTCTTAGCGATGCAAGCTACTTTGGACAATGTAGGCTAGATCTAGCAACAAGAAGATTTGTTACTAGAGTGGGTTTTCGTTATGTAAGATCTAGTGGTAATACAAAAGCAAGTGAGAACCTTAGCTCATGAGGAGGACGTCTATTGGAAACAAACCTCCAAGGAGAGGTTGCTAAAGAAGAAAGATGAAAATTCTATCTACTTCCATATGATCACAAATAGGAGACATCAAAAGAGGTCCTTGATCAAATTCTCCCTATATGCCCAAGAGGATCTCTAGGTTGTGGTTGCCTATTTTCGCAACTTGTATGATCAAAATGAGAGGATTAATCCTAGACTACTAGAAGGTATGATTCCCTGCTTGGTTTCCCTTATTAAAAATGAGTTCTTGCAGGGAAGACATTCAATGGTGGCTAAGACACCAAATCACAAGTCACTTGGACTAGATGGCTAGAACTTTGAATGCATCAAATCCTACATGGATGTTACAATGATTTTGAGGGTAGGATTTAAGTATGGTATTTTTTCCAAAGCTTGGAACAATACCTTCATTATCTTGTTGCCCAAGAAGGAGGAGGTGCAATCCCTAGGGAATTGTAGACCTATCAGTATTTGCAATGATTTTCATAAAATGTTTTCAAAGCTTTTGGTAAATCTCTTAAAGCCCTTGTTATCCAATATCATAGAGGTAAACTAACTAGGATTCATCCCTATGAGGAGCATTATTGTAGCAAATGAGGCTTTGCATTAGGCTTACATGTAAAAATAGGAGATTTTCTTTATCAAACATGATTTATCAAAAGCATATTGATAAATTTAATTTTTCTTCACCTACGATATCATATCTATAATGTCGTATATCCGATATTGTAGCACAAGCTATGACATCGTGGATCCGATATTGTGGGATGTGTGCAGCCTATAAATACAACACTTGGCACATGGATCTGAAGAAGTTTTCATTCCATAGTAACAAAACTCTCTCAGTTTGTTTTTGTAATCTAGCACTTAGAAGTGTGAATGCCTGTAGTGTAGTGTGACTTAGTGAATGAAATCTTTGTTCAAACATTTTGTACTTGGGCACAAGTATGACTGGTAATACAGATAGAGCTATGTCATACTATTGCAACATTCTCCTAGTTTCCTATTTTACTTAGCATAATGTTTACTATTTTTCTAGTTAATGTTTTACTATTCCATGCACTTTATTATTGTTGTTGTTATCAAGCAAAATGAGTATAACTGATCTCAAGCACTTAGGTGTAATTGCTTGGTATGCCCAATAGTGGTACAATTGGTATCCTAGTAGTAGTTACATAAAGCCCAAGGTGTGCATGGAAGATAAGGAATGGATGCTCATTACCATAGGCTAGAATAGATTCATTTACTTATTTTACTTAGGATTAAACACCACTTTCATTCTCATCATGTTTGTTAGGATTAAGAATGGCTGAACAACATCAGATATCATATACCTAAGGGTGAGCTAAACCATACACATAAACTTCACTAGCTCCATGTGGAAAGATGACGATCTCAAAATTAAACCAATTGCTAGCATAATTACACTACCTTGTCCATGGATTATAATCTAGCTGCGCATGAAAACTTGTGACTTGTATGGTTGGGTGTTGGATTACTCCACTGCTCATCATTGGTACCACTGCTAAGGATAAGTCAATGCATGTTGAGTAATTGATTCTATAAATTTCATTGTATTAAGAACCTAGACTTAAAATCCATAATTTTCTAATAGCTCTAAAAGTAAGCACACTTAACCAAACATATTAACCACAACATGGCTTCAAATAAGGATACATCATCACTTGCCAAGGAGACAAAATGAGGCAATGAAAAAATTAGTGATGAAGAAGAATGGAGTATGCCAATGCAATCAAGGATCTCATATGCTCATCATGATCCTTATTATCCTAATTTTACTTTCATCTTTCAACAAGATGGGCAACTAAGGTGAAGAGATCTTCAAGGTAACATTGTTCTACCTCTAGAGTGCTTTGCACCCATCATGTTTTAGACATCTCTAAGAATCATGAATCTAATAAAGGCACTTGACAAGTATCATGTAACCAAATACATTAAATGACCCTATCAACTCACTAAGAAGTAAGTAAAGAGAGATGCTACCATGGAAGTTAAACATGTCCAAAATAAAGGAAAGAAAGTCAAATCTCCTATTGTCTTAGAAGAGCTTGATGGTGATGCATTTTTCACTGAGCAACTCCACCAAAATCATGAAGTTCGTTTGTAGACACCTATCATTCGATTGGAGGAACTTGTCAAAGTTCAACTACATTCTACTCTAGTAGAGACACCTAAGAGGGAGGCAACTGACTCAAAGTATAAGCAGGACTCAAGGCCAAGATTTTCTATTGGATCCTACAAAGAAGAATACTGGAATCATGAAAAGAGAACAAGCCAATACCATTCTCCTACTACCTCATCCTCATTGATGAGTGGTGAGGTACCTCTACGCTCAACCATACGAATACAAGCATTTCAAGTGCGATCCGGTCGAACTCCAAGGACTAAGTGCTTACGCGCCTCAATGGAACACTCAAGGTTAATCAATCATTGTCTTCCCAAAATTACTTGTATTGTCACGATTGTATGGTCAAGTAAGCTTGAGGTATATGATTTTTATAACTTTTATCTTTTTAATGTCTTATGCTAATAGGGGAAGGTAAGGAGAACTAAGTGACTAACATTCATTAACTATTCACTAACTAAGTTCTAATTGTTCCTAACACCAGTATCCGTTCCCACTTGCTGCACACATCCTGAACTAGTGCAACGCTGTTGGGATTACCAAATGCTAATCTTTATTGGGTTACCAAGTGCTACACACATGCTTGAAGTGGTCGTACTGAGTGTACTTAACTAGGAGAGTCAAGGGTTGAGAGAGAGATTAATTAACTAGGAAAGCATTTAAACATTCAACAATAATTAATTACTAATTAGCTTAATCTGTATGCTACAAGGTTTATCATAAAGTTCATCTTTATTGCCGTACACAAATGTGTGCTCAGGTACAAATTGCTCGAATAAAGATCCGTTCACTTTATGACTCCTATTGCGGGCACACAATAATTATTCTAACTTTGGAATGGTAAAAATGCAAGAGTTTAACTAAGGTTCTAAGTCTAACTCCCTTAAACAAGGGAAGCTACCTCTTATTTATAGAAAATGAGGTAGGACACGATATCGCGTGGTGGATGCGATATCACATACGCGATATCGCAGCTCATCACTCATCTACACATCCATCAGTGGACTTTGATAGGAGGAGGCTAAGGCACCTAGACCATGATAGGAAGGAGAGAAGGACTCATGATCACCGTGACTATCACCCAAGATGTTTAGATGAGGAGGATGAAGATTATAAACAAAGAAGATGTAGGGATAGAAGAGAAGGCTAAGAATGACATGAGCACCAAAGGACGTATCACTACAACAGAGCCAATGAACTTGATTACGATGACGAACCCTTATTGGCTACTCGAAGCATGGTCAACATTAGTGAAGCTATTTATATTCCAACCAAGCACGTTAGGGATAGTTGTATCAAATGACTAGATATGAATAAGATGCCCATATTTGAGGGTGGTTACAATGGTGATTCGCAACACTGCCTCCAAGAATTTCATCATGCTTGTGTCCTACAAAATGTTGAAAGTGATTGGTAGAAACTAAAGTTGTTCCCACAAACACTTGTGAAAGAAGCTGAGAGATAGTATAGATCGCTTGAACCAGAATCAATCAGGAGATGGAATACCATGTTGGAGATCTTTAATGACAAATATCAAACTTATTCATGGGTGTATAATTTAAGGAAATGAATCTAAGGGTGGAAGCAAGGGACCCATGAATTCCTTGATGCAGCAATGGGAAAGTATTATTCACTACTGCACAAATGCCCAGGCCATGAATTCTCATAATGAGAATAGCTAAGGCACATTGTTGATGGATTACAAAACAAGATTAAAGAGATCCTTGGGGTTTATGCCCAAGGACAATTATCAGAGATGATTGCCCATCATATACAGAGATTGATTGATCAAGTGATAAAGGAGGAAGGTTATTTAAGAAAGAGAGAATTAGCAGAAGAATATAATAAAGATCGATCTATCAGGAAAAGGGATGCAAGAGTTTTTGACACACAGGAAGAAGAATCCTTGGATCAAGAAATTCAAAAGAAAACTCTACCTATCCAAAAATCTTTCACTAATATAGTAGTATAGGTAGCAAAATTATGGGACTTAGTTGATGAGAGATGTACAATAGCCTTGAAGATTGTGGAGAAGAAAATAAAAGAAGAAGAAAAGTGAGTTTGGATGAATGGGCAAAGTGGCTTTAGTGGTTGAGTGTTCAAACACAAGCTCCAAAGATGAGGAAGGATGTATCATATGCCAATATAAACATCCTAAAAAATGTTGTCTAGTAATGGCACACTTACAAGCAATAGGGGCATATGCACTTGGCCCCAGATTTATCATGAAATAGATGTTCAAAAGATTACCTTACCTTTAAGGTGACTATAGGTAGAACTTCCAACCCGCATACTATCGTAATGGAGCTTTACCATAGCCACAAGAGCAATACTATTAGTAGTGGCAACAACCCCAATTGTGGGCCATGCCACGACCATGCCAACAAACCCAATTGTGGACCATGTCACGACCATGCCAATAATATCCATATCAGTAGTTAGATCCATATGGATACTTTGTGCAACACTCAATCTCTCCTTGAAATGCTATTGTTCAAACTCCACAATACCATCCAACTGAGTACCATAGACCAACATCACCAAGGATAGACTCCAATCCATACATGTATCTACAAGTAGTTGATTCATCAAATCAAACTCCTCATTCTTTGCCATTAGTGCCATCACTCACTATGCAAGGGGAATTTCCATCACAACTGTAGCAGAGAAAAGCTACAAGGGTAGTGAATATACAAATAGAGGATCTTACTAGTAACACTCATTAAAGAAATGTCATTTCTTCCAGACAAGTTTAAAAAAGTTTGATAGAGTAGGAACCTCATTGAAACAAGATTCTTTTATGGAAGATCCTTCTAGAAACAATAAGCTTTCACTATCATCAAATATAAACATTCATACTGTCATGATGACAAAGATAGTATTTGATGAGTGGTGAGGTACCCCTACACTCAACCATATGAATATGAGCATCTCACACATGATTTGGTCAAACTCTAAGGACTAAGTGCTTACGTGCCTTAATGGAACACTTAAGGTTAATCAATTGTTGTCCTCCCAAACTTACTTGTATTGTCACGGTTGTATGGTTAAGTAAGTTTGAGGTATGTGATTTTTATGTCTTTTATCATTTTAATGTATTATGCTAATAGGGAGAGGGTGAAGAGACTAAATGGCCACTTTCACTAACTATTCACTAACTAGGTTCTAATTATCCTAACACTAGTATCCATTCCCACTTGCCGCACACACCCTGAACTAGTGCAATGCTGTTGGGATTACCAAATGCTAGTCGTTACTAAGTTACCAAGCGTTACACATGTGCTTGAAGCGGTCGTACTGAATGCACTTAACTAGGAGAGTCATGGGTTAAGAGAGCTTAATTATCTAGGAAAGCATTTAAATATTTAAAAATAATTAAATCCTATTTAGCTTAGTCCATATGCTGCAAGGTTTATTAGAAAGTTTGTCTTTATTGCCGTACAAAAATGTGTGCTCAGGTACAATTTGCTCAAATAAAGATCCGTTCACTTTGAGACTCCTACTGCGGGCACATGGAAATTATTCTAACTCTGGAATGGTAAAACTGCTATACTTTGGCTAAGGGTCTAGATCTAGATGATTGAACAAAGGAAAGCTGCCTCTTATTTATAGACATGATGGCAGGCTATGATATCGCATACGTGGTATTGCAGGGGCCGACGCGATATTGCGGCTCATCATACCCCCATGACTGAATGAAAAATCATCCTTGAGTTCCTTACAAAATATTGGGAAGGTATGGGATTATTGACTTGAATGATATTAATGGTGAATGGGGTGACATGTGAACGGATCATGATTACAATACATGACAAAATTAGTGTTCATGACAACAAGAGTGAACACTATACACATTTGACATCCAGCCTTATTTGGTAGCTGAGAGAGAAGAGAGAAGAGAGAGAGAAAAGAAGAAGTCTATTGCTGCCGACGCCAAGATTTTGCTTTTCATTGTCCATCCATAAGTGCATCATCAATCTTGTTCCTTGCATAACTGCTCCAGCACCAGTCCATTCCAAGTGTTTCCTCCAGATCCAATCCATTGTTGTATGATTGCCATCTGCACACACAACACAATCTTATATTAGCAAGGGTAAATGAATCACAATGCAGTTAATACCTTGCCTCAGTGTAAGGTCCATTGGCTGAGTTGTGATATGGCTAATGCAGATTTGGAGATATAATACTAGTGACTACCTGAGGTGTAGGGGTTAAGAGAAAATCGAAAAAATTGGACCAGGACCCTCATGAATGAGATCGAACCTCCGGTAGTGAGAGAATGGAAAAAGATAAGGAATAAGAAAGATGGAGGAAAAAAAACAACGGCAACACCGATAAAATGGATGTTAAAGATGGAGATGAACAAAATAAATGGTGATTACGGAAATGTTTAAGGGAAAGAAATTAACTGATGCACCAAATAGGAATGCTAGTGGGTCCTCCCTAGAGCAAGCTCATGCCCTTAATGCCCTGACAATCCCACATTCAAAGAGTCCGTAGGCTCTAGAAATGTCATTTGGAAGCAAGAGTTAAATTCTTAACCATAAGAGTTTACCAAAAAGAAAACAATGCATCAACCGAAATATGGACTATTGATACAACCGGCAATGTGGTGAAAAATGGAGAAAGAAGGATGGTAAGGAGAGAATGGAATGGAGTCTCAAGAACAAGGTGGTGTATAGCCCTTGTGTATTAATGGTTAATGTGACTTAGTAGATCTCATTCCAAATCTAGCCTCAAAAGAACCACATCTAGTGACTTCACATTAATACATTCGGCCAATCCATCCACTTGAAGTAAAAAGAATGCTTCCACCAAAGAGTCACCACCATTTCGACAAAACGAGAAAGGAGAAAGTAGGAAGTGAGAAAGGGCCTTAGTTAGAGGGAACATGTTTATTTAGTTCCATAACCAGTGCTTGTAGCCTAGATGATTATTTCATCTAAGGGATGTGCTTTGAATTCTTACTTTTCACTTTTCACTTGTTGGGTTTTTTTTTCTTTTTTTTTTTGCGTGAGAACCACACCATGCAAAGACTTATTATTTTTATTAGCTTAGCTTCCCAATAATGGAGCAATGCCGGAATGGTAAGGAAATCCCAAGAAGAAAACATTCAGGCACCCAAGAGAATGGTCAACAAAAATGCATCAAATCCCCTTGAAGTCACAACCTTTTCAATCCTTGAGTCCTTCTGTAGTTTGAGAAATGCCCAGTCACCAATTCGTTGATAGTTCTTATTATTTAAGGAAAGGGACTGTACAGTTCCAAGTCAAGAGAGACCATAGAAATTCATGGATGCATGGATGATGTGGACTCATTGTCTGTTATATCAAAAGAACCATACCTTAGTATCAACATTATAACTCAAAGGTAAAAACCAAACATTGGCAATTAATAGAATACAGTTCATACCACCATCAGGAGCACTTATTAGGTGATGAACCTAACAAACAAACAAATAAACACACAAAGAAAGAAATAAAAGAGTATAAACAATGTTGCAAAATAAAAACAAGAAAAGTTAAAGAAATTTGTAAAACAAAAATGTGTAAAACAAAAACTTAAAAGAAAAAAAATATAAAATAATAAATTAAAAGGTGAAAAACTCGAAAACAAAAAGTTGAAAAATTAAAGAATCAGAAAAATATTTATTAATTCTATGTTGTTACAATGGAGGATACCCCCCATAGCAAAATGGTTGAGCATGGCTAGAATTAATAAATGGAAGGTTAGGATCCTTGCATGTTGGAAATATTGGGACTTGGTCATACTTACCCCATTAGGGTTCACACACCTGATTATAGTAAGCATAGTGGGGCAATTTATAAGATGTAGTTTTCGGATAATGAGTTGACCCACTACGATAATTGGGACTGTTAGATGGTATGCAAGGATCAGGATGTCGCCCTCCATGGCTGTATTCATTAGGTCATATGGTTGTTGGAGTGTTAAGTGGTGGCCTTGATGAGGTAACATGAGGTGTTGGGGTTGAAGAGGAAGATGCACCACAATGTTGTATTTGTGCTGAGTTGGCAGATGCAATGGTTTCTGAACTGTGGTGTCCCTTTCAACAGTCACGTCTAAAGAAGGGATGCTTTCGATGTTGTGAAGGACCTCCACTACTATTGGGAGTAGCAACATAAGTAACATTTGCGGGTTGGTGCTATGGTGAAAAATTTCCTGGCATAGCTGGCGGTGATGTAGAAGGGGGTGAAGTATGATAATATTGAGGTTGAGGATAAGTGTAAGGCACATGAGGTGGTGATCTTGTTGGAGAGGACATGGGTGGATAGTACTCGGGAGAATGATAACGATGAGGTGAGGTAGAGGATGCTGATCTTGTTGGAGAAATAGGGTGTTGAACATAATAATAAGCATTTGGCATTGGGACATATGAAGGGTATGGTCTAGTTGGTAGTGGCCTCCCCCATGATTGAGGTTTTTGCCACTATGGTAGAACTTGATATTTTTGTATGAAATATGGATGTAACATTCCTCCCCAATGCTCATGTAAATGTGACAAAATTGGACATTGGCCTTTAGGGTGATTGTACAGATAGACGTTACATTGATACATGAAATTGGCAGCTGAGTTCTTATTCTTATGATCTTCTACCCTTTGTTTCGATTGTTGCGTGGTGTCCTGTCCTGTTTCTCGATTTGACATAGTTCTTCCTCTAATAATGTTGGCATATTCTCCACATATTTTATGTAGCTAGTCCATCATCTTATTAATCTTTGCCTCAATTTCATCTAGTGATTGTAGGATTGGCAAAGATGATTCCACCTCCTTGAAGTGAGTTGATTTCTCCTCTTCATGATCATGGACCCTTGTTAAGTTCAGATTTTAGTCCTGTTGAGAACTTTCAACATTCTCCCATTTGGCTAGTTCTCCTTCTTCTTTTGCCACCTGCTTAATAAGCTCTTGGAGTTGATGGATTTGTAGCTTCTATAGTTGACCTCGGGTGTACATCCCTAGGGTCTCCCTTGTTTCATTACGGAGCCCATCAATGATATGGTATAATAGCCTTTCCTTGGAGAACTCATGGCCTAGACAGTTGCTTAGTAGTGCATAATATCTTTCTAAGGCCATGTCCAAGGGTTCATGTTATGCTTGTTTCCACTCGTGGATTTTTTTTCTCAAGGCTGACACTCTTGCATAAGTTTTATATCCTTCGCTAAAGAGTTCTACCATTATTAGCCAATGTTGTATTGAATTTGGTTTTAACGATCTATACCATACTTTTGCTTGGCCAACGAGTGTTATAGGAAAGAACTTGAGATTTTTCCAACTGTTATCAATGTTGTTCCATGTATAGGTATTGTAGAAGGCTTGTAAATGATGTTGCGGATCTGAATCATAGCCTCCTGAAAACTTGGGAAAGTTGTTTAAATCAAGCCTAGGTAGGCAACTTTCTTTGCAATGCCTCTAGGATATTCAAATAGCCTCTTGTATAGGTGTTAGGCTCTTAGTGGCCAGCAGGGGTTCATCATCATCAGGTAAGTTATGCTTTCGTATGTTGGAATGATGTTACCTTTGTTTGTGTTGGCGTTCTTGATTTTTTTTGTGAGCTTGATTTTTAGTTCTATGCCGATCCCTTGAAAGATAGTTGTCCATGTCACAATCTGACGTTGAAGGAGTAGAGGAAGAGAAGAAACTGTAAAACTTATTATGACTTTTGTAAGTCTTCCAATCATCCCCAAGTAAGTTCTTGTTAGTTATTGAGAAGGTCCTAGGTGTTTCGGGCCTCCTCGTTCTATGGGATGTCTCATCCTCACTAGAGGTGTTAGAGTTTGATGATGAAAGTCTTTGAGTATCATTGGGGTGTTCATAAATGTAGGGGACTCCTGCATAAGGTTGAGTACTCTAGACTTCATCTTCATCATCAATTTTGTTGGTTCTCTAATGAATTTCCTCACTAGGTATGGCATTATCATAGTCTTGTAGGAGAGGCATGGTTGTGCAATTGTGTGTGAATTTATATGTGACTTTCTATAATGATTTCTTCCTAAAAGATATATCGTTAATTCTTGTACAGTGACCTTGTATGATATAACTAATCTAGATAACTAGCACCATCCCCGGTAACGACGCCAATGATAAGTGACGAGGTACCCCTACACTCAACCATACGAATATGAGCGTCTCACACGTGATCCGGTCGAACTCCAAGGACTAAGTGCTTACGTGCCTTAATGGAACACTTAAGGTTAATTAATCGTTGTCATCCCAAACTTACTTGTATTGTCATAGTTGTATAGTTAAGTAAGTTTGAAGTATGTGATTTTTATGTTTTTTATCGTTTTAATGTCTTATGCTAATAGGGAGAGGGTGAAGAGACTAAATGGCTACTTTCGCTAACTACTCACTAACTAGGTTCTAATTGTCCTAGCACCAGTATTCGTTCCCACTTGCCACACACACCTTGAACCAGTGCAACACTGCTAGGATTACCAAACGCTACTCGTTACTGGGTTACCAATCATTACACATGTGCTCGAAGAATTCGTATTGAATGAGCTTAACTAAGAGAGTCAAGGGTTGAGAGAGCTTAATTATCTAGGAAAGCATTTAAACATTCAACAATAATTAAATCCTATTTAGCTTAGTCTATATGCTACAAGGTTTATCAGAAATTTTGTCTTTATTGCCATACACAAATGTGTGTTCAGGTACAATTTGCTCAAATAAAGATCCGTTCACTTTGAGACTCCTACTGCGGGCACATGGAAATTATTCTAACTCTGGAATGGTAAAACTGCTATACTTTGGCTAAGGGTATAGATCTAGATGATTGAATAAGGGAAAGTCGCCTCTTATTTATAGACATGACGGCGGGCTGTGATATCGTGTACGCGATATTGTAGGAGCCGAAGCGATATCACGTATGTGATATCGCGGCTCATCAGTATCAGATTGGATCAAGGCAAGAACACTTCCAAAGAAAAGAATGGATTCAAAAGTTCCTTTGATTTATCTACAAGTAGCTAAAAATATACCATGCAAGGCTCTGCTAAAATCAAGTTTTAGAGTCAACTTGATTTCTCTAGAAACATACAAAGTATGAAATCTACCGACCTTGAAGAAGTGCAACATTTGGTTAGAGATTATAGATCAATTTGTCATCATCCCTTTGGGACAGATCGAAGATGTGGTGATCACTATCAATGGGTGGTCAAATCCAGCAAAGTTTTTGGTTATTGACATGAAAAATAATGATAAGGGATTTCCAATCATAATGGCTTAGCATAGTGGATGCTAAGTTAAACATGAGAGACTTGTCTATTGAAATCTCTAAGGAAGACGCATGGATCCATACATTCACAAAAGATTCCATGTATTACTACTAATAAAGAAGGATGTAATTGTGAACTAACCTTCCTGAATGTCCACATAGCCATTACACCAGTCCACAACAAATGCAAAAAACAAGTGTGTGCACGAAAGAGAGCAGGGGCAATTAAACCAAAAGACACCCATTGGCCAACAACTAAGAACTTTCAATTTTCTAATATGTGCATGGAACAATTTGAACCACTTATTAATTACCATTATTAGAAAATGATTCCAACCAAGAACTTACAAATGGAAATACTCAACCACAATCATACATCAACAAAAAGAGAAACTAAGGACTTAGATGATAAAAATTCAATTACTATCACAATTACATGGGATGATAATAGAAAAACTAAATCATTTAGGATGGTAAGTAAGAAATCTCAAGTGTATGATCTAGGGGAACTAGGGTGTATTTTCCAAACACTCACCCATGAGTTTAGTTGTGTGGGAGATATCTCATCCTAATTCAAGAGTTAACAAGTGATTTTAAATTTTTTGTCTTACAATTCTTTATAGTTTCTAATTTCTTTTTGTACTTTTCACATTTCTTGATACATTTTTTTGTTCTTTTACACTTTTTAATTTCTTAACAATTTCTTAGTTCTTTGACATTTTTCCTTTTTTTTAACATTTTTCATTCTTTACATATTTTCCCATTTTTACTATCTTTTTCATCTTTCTCATACTTTTTTTTTCATTTTCTTTGTAAATATTTTTGATTACTAATAAAACACACCAAGAATAAGGCAAGATGTAGTCCAATAAGATGAAGATTTCTCTATGTTATCAAGTCATAAGGGACTGATTATTTAAATAGTGAGACCATAATATCCATCCATCCATTCCACTAATAAGAGGTTATTACCATGGCCATACTGATATTCTTTCCATCATCGAAGTAAGAATAAACTTATGATCATTATGCTTGGATCGAAAAGTAAAGAACCAAATGGAAATGTAAAGGATGTGACATCAAGGGGATTTGTGGATCTTCTTAGATTGTTATGATGAGTTTTATCCTATTGTTAAGGTTATATTATGTCCTTGTAGATCTAATGAAAATTGGAAGAAAGAGTACAATAAGTGTTTCCTTACCATGTTGCAAGAAAAACATGTCACCCATGCTTGAAGGTAGTCCTTTGGTAAGGTTGACACAGTTAAAAATAAAATAAATGCACAAGAATAAATTTTTGGGGGTCCCCCTAGAAAGACATGTTACCTGTGCCTAAAGGTAGGTGGCTTCTCAAAAATCTAAAAAATAAAAAAGAGTGCACTAAATAAACTCTTCCGTTGGACAACATACCAAGTGATAATACTCCTTGCAATGGTGATTGTCTTATGGTGATGAATCTGAGAGGTAAACCAATGCAATGTCACTGGAATGTGGTCTGGACTAGACAAAAAGGCTAATGATTACCTTAACCACTAATAAAACACAAGAATTCATTATGCCTATGGTAAGACATCTCATGTCCCGATTTCAGCAATCCCTTCTAAGCCCATTTCATCTCACTATATATGTAATAATAACTTGTGATTTTGTGTAGCTTAGTGACATTTTCCCAAAATGGTGGTACTAACATGTGTGTTTTGCTAAATAGGTATGCATTACATTTAACTCCTTGAGTGCCTAAGGACACTTGGAGGTGTGGTTATGCAAGGGAAATAAGGGCTAGAGCCTGCTTTTGGGAGGACCCACTTGTATAACTAATGTATCTTATACCTGGCATGTAATTTTACATCATCTAGAGCCTTCCAACGACAATAAATGCTATTGAAAATTCTCTTACCAATTCCATACATCTATTCATACAACAAGAATTCATTACCCATCTCATAAGCACTTACTATACCTTCATAGCCTGAGATTTCTTCTTTATGCACTTTCTATGCCAAATTTTTGAAAAATATGCATGATTCCTAGCCTAGGACCCTCTAAACATGTTTCATACCTTCTAGATATTCTAAATGACTCATTCTTCTTCACAAAAACTTAATGAAATGTTTGAAATTTTCACCTTCGATATCGTAGTGCATAAAAAGTATAAATAGCATCATGGACTTGGTGAAATTTTCATTTTTAGCTTTTGAAGTTAGGGGATCTTTTGTCATTTTTTTTGCACTAAGTTCTTTGACCTCCCAACCTTAAACACTCATAACTCCATATAGTCATAGCTCCAATTTTCGAGATTCTTGAACCTTGATGATCTCAGAGCTCTTAACTTAGTCATTGNNNNGGGGGGGGGGGGGGGTGGTGGTATACTTAGTGTGATATTGCTAAACCTTAAGTTAGAATTTTCTAATGCTCAGAAGATATTATAAGGATAAGTACAAAGGGAAAAACAAAAATTTTTAACAAAAATTAATCACAACCTTGAGTCAAAATTGTCTAACGCCTAGAAGGTATTATAAGGGTAAGTATGAAGGAAAAAATGAAAATTTCTAATAAAAAGCAGTCACATTGAAGCCAGAAACACTTAAATAATCCTCCTTATGAACCACACCAACTATCATAAGCCATAAATAAAAGTAAAAGAGATAACTATGAAGGGTTGTAAGGAAACTAACACTTAAGGAGTTCCTTTTTCAATTTTTTCTAACTTTGCAATTATAACAAGCTAAGAATTTGATCGTGTAAAAGATACGAATAAGGAAAGGGTTATCAAGAATTAGATTAAACATTTTAATAATTTCCAAACCCTTGGTGATTACATATGGTCCCAAAAAGAGGAGCAACAAGAGGACCTTCATAGCCAGCAAGAAAAAGACCAAGAGGCCATGGACAAGGCCAAATAGGAGAATAGACCCCACAAGTAGAACATGCAATGCAGGAGGCTCAATCCTTTAGTCTCCATCAAGAAACTCTTGCTACATGACACTTGGCCTAGGTAGAGGCAGCAGATCCACAAGCACCAACACAAGGATAGTGCTTCATGCTATCACCAACTTGCCTCCAAGCCATCCAAGAGAAAAAGATCTTGATCATAATGATCATAGAGCTCAACTTTGGTCCATTTCTAGAATTTTCTCTAAAAGTGGTGAAGACACAAATTTAAGCATTACTGTTATGGATTCTACTCACAAACAATGAGGAATGATATTTGGGGAAGGCTTATCAATTTTGGGACAACAAAGGGAAAAATGCAATCATAAACATTGACAGAGTCTTAGTCTCCTATTCTATCAAGGCAATAGCTAAAACCCTTAATGTGCCCAATGAAGGGGCAAAAGTTGCACATCTCTTCACTAGATTAGATACAGAAACAAGAAAACTGTGGTTGCAAAGGGCATATGAAAAAATGACAAGGATTACAATGAGCTAACTCTTGAAGAAAGAATATACTTAAAAATTGGCACATATCACCTATTTCCCACAAAAAGATTAAATAGAATATCAACATATGTAGCTAAAGGAAGTGCAATCTTAATTGGGAAATTTAAGGCAAACATCACACACCTCTATTTTCTTGAAATCCAATGGTGGTCATGAAAAATATTTTTGACATCCCAAGTGATGTCACTGTAGTGCAGTCAAAACTCATTACAACCAAGGGTAAGCTAATCATGGCAAAGACTAGGGTAGAGCATGTAGAAAATGAAGTTGGCAAACTACAAGAAGAGCTTGCAACAATAAGAGTAGAATAGAGAGATCCTACTCAATTCATTGTGCCTGACCAACTAGAGTAGTTTAGAATAGAATAAATTAATCACCTCATGGAGCATACTAAATAGATGAAGAATGAGAAGGAGAAAGTAGTGTGGAATAACTCAATAGTAGAAGCACAAACATATGCACATGCTAAGGCACTCACCATAGTACAGGAAGAGAATAAGCAACTTGCTATAGATAATGCTAGGTTAACCAATGTGGAGAAGCAAAAAAACATCCTTGAATAGAGCATTCATCAATTAAGATGATACTTATGAGGATCAACTAGGATATGGGCCACCTTGCATAAGAAAAAATAATCCTCTCAATGAAGGAGATATGCACCATCCAATAGAAATCAACTATTGAAATAAGCAAATGGAAGAATAAGGAAAAGAGGCATGAAAGACTCAAAGAACATTTCCACGATCAAGTGGACATGTAAAAATAAATGAATGAGAAGGAAATCTAGATGATGAAGGCCTAAATAAACTTCATTTTAGCACAAAATCCAAATTGGCAACCCATTTTGGATAGCTATGCTCATGTCCACCAAGTGAAGATTAAAAAAAAAAAGACTTGCAGATAGAAGATTTAATAGAATACATGGGGTTAGCAAACCTATGATATGCTAACTTGGCCATGTCAATAGCAAGCAGGCCTAGAAATGAGCTAGAATAGTAAGTAGTGACTGTGTATGCATTATATGAGAAGGAATTTGCTGATAATAAGGATTCTTTGTAGAAGCTTCAAGTGGAAAATTTTGAGCTAGAAGTACTAAAGGATAACTACCAAGGGAAGAAAGATGTTGCAGAAAACCTGGCTAGAAGAATATCTGACTATCAGGAGTTACACAAGATGGCTAGAGCATTTGAGGAGGAAAGGAGATAGTTTGTGGCATGGTACATTAAGGCCAATCAGATGTTTATGTAGCTACCCTTTCCATGGGATGTACCAGCTCCATTACACAATGCATAATTAGCATGGAAAGTACATGATCCAAGAACAAAGGAAGAGAAACTTTAGGTGTTGCTCAATAAATACAAATTTTAGAAGTCTAATGACAAAGGAAAGTAACCTATGGAGGAGCCACCACCACCAAGCACTACTTAAGCTACATTGGGCTTCATCAGCTTGTTTTATTTTGGGCTAGTTTGTCTTGTCATAACTTATGTCAATTTTGTAAACACCACTACGACATTTAGTGTCACGTAAATCTACCTCCCAATTTTGTAATGGATTCTATCCTCATTTTTTTAAACTTGAGGACAAGTTTCTACTCAATTGTGGGGGTATGATAAAGTCAATTTTTCTTCACCTACAATATCATAACTATGATGTCGTATATCTAATGTCAAAGGACAAGCTATGACATTGTAGATCCGATATTGTATAATGTGTGCAACCTACAAATATAAAACCTGAGCACAAAAATCCAAGGAAGGTTTCATTCCATAGTAACACAATTCTTTCAGTTTGTTTTCATAATCTAGCACTTAGAAGTATGAATGCCCGCAATGTAGTTTGACTTAGTGAATGAAGTCTTTGTTCGAACATCTTGTACTTGGGCACAAGTGTGGCTAGCAATAAAGATTAAGCTATTTCATACTATTGCAGCATTCTCCTAGTTTCTTATTTTTACTTAGCATAATGTTTACTATTTTCCTAGTTAATGTTTTACTATTCCATGCACTTTACTATTACTGTTGTTATTAAGCGGAATGAGTGTGACTAAACTCGAGCACTTAAGTGTAATTCCTTGGTATCCCAAGAGTGCTATCTCTTGGTATGCCTAGTAGCGGTACACTTGGTATCCTAGTAGTAGTTACACAAATCCCAAGGTGTGTATGGAAGATCAGGAATAGATGCTCATCACCATAGGCTAGAATAGATTCATTTAGGAATTAGAAACTACTTTCATTCTCATCATGTTTGCTAGGAGTAAGAATGGCCCAACAACATCAGATATCATTTACCTCACGATGACGTAAACCATACACATAGACTTCACTAGCTTGACATGGGAAGACAACAATCTCAAACTTAAACCAATTGCTAGCATAGTTACATTGCCTCGTCCATGAATTACGATCTAGTCACGCATGAATGCTTGTGGCTTGTATGGTTGGATGTTTAATTGCTCCACCACTCATCTCATATGATAAGGTGAACTAGAATGTCTTACTTTTCACCTTGCAAGAGTTGAATTTTTGTAGAGGATTTTTTGAGATGATTAAATTTATGCTTTCTATAGTTAGATTTCAAGTTTCAAGTTTTCCTGAATGGATAGATATCTTAGCAATTTTACCCAAGGTGGGACCTTTGACAAGGTGATCCATTATCACCATATCTTTTTGTTGTTGTTTTTGTTGATAATTTCTATCCCATTTTCTTGGAATATTTGTACTCTTTGTTATGTAGATGACACTATGATGTTTTTTCCTAACATTTAACCTTAAGACCAAAAAGGTAATATAGGCACTAGATGGATTTTATCAGTCAACAAGGCTTGAAGTCAATTGGACCAAAATAGATTTTTCCATGTGATGTGCCCGATATAAAGGTTTAAGTGTATTAGGCATATTTTTGAGTGTACTATTGGCTTGCTTCTAGCTACCTACCTAGGACAACCTCTATTCTATATATTGAAATCAACTAATAGTTTGAGAGAGTGTTGGGAAAGATGTAGAAGAATTTGAACTCTTGTAGAGATATGATTTTATCTTTTATAGGTAAGATAATTCTAGCCAAATTTGTCCTCTCATTCTCATTTATAGTACATTAGTTTTCAATCCCCCAACCCAATTTGTATCATAAGTTAATTATATTGTGAGGAATTTCCTTTGGTTTGGTAGGAAGGAGCATCACTGATTTCATTTGATTACTTTGGATAAGGCAGTTATCTTGGTTCATGTAGGTGGTTGTGGGTCTTGAAACTCCAAGAGGCAAGCTTGCATTCTAGTTGCTAAGCTATTTAGGAGGTTTTGTTCTAAGTGGATAAGCCTTAGGTCAATTATCTTAAGATGTGTTATTCTAATATGTGAGCTTGCTTAGCCAAAGCATCAAAGATTTGGAAAACTATTAGGAAGGAATGTATTTTCCTTTAGTTGTTTGGGTGTTGGGAACTTAGTGAAGTAGACATTTTGGTGAAAGTTCTTCTAGTAGGGTAAGCTCATCACAAAATGATTAGGAAAGTTTTTTCTGAAGTAGTTACCTTATGGTGCCAAGGTACAAGGATGCATGTAAATGATTGGTTTAGTAAAGGGCAGTGGAGAATTCCCTTAGTCTTTCATGATGATAATGGACATGCCCAATTCACTACAACTCTTGACATCCTTAAAGGATGTAGCCCCTCGAATTTAGCCCATGAAGATACCTTGCATTTTGCTTCAAAAAATCATAAATAATGGATCTCATGTCTTTATAGGAAAACTATTTCCAAAGTAAGGGGATGGGACCTTATTTGGACGTTGCATTGTTAACCAAATATGAGGTTTTTTGCTTGGCTATTGGCTCATCATGTAGTTCTCATTCAATAAAAGCTGTAATGACAAGGTTTTTCCATGGCCTTTCAATATATCCTTTGCTATAAGGAGATCAAAATTATGATACAGCTTTTCAAAGAATGCTTATTTACAAAGGCTATATGTTGCTTCATGGGCATGTGGACTAGGATCCTATAGGATTAGTATTGGGTAATGATTACAAAAGGTCCCACCATTCATAGACACTTACATGAGATTTCATTATGGGTGGAGGTTGCCTAGGAGATTTAGCTTAGAAAGAGTGCTTGCAAATTTCATGCAAAATGCCTAAACTCTATAAATGCATCTGGAAAGCATTCGCTAACTTTCATGTGTGGAAAGACATTCATGAATACACTATGAAAACATTCAACACTCATGACTCCTTGTGAGATGAGCTGACATGACATCCATAAATTGTGTGTTCTTGAATATACATACCCTCCATTTTAAATGAACTTTATGATGTTGTGCATGGATATTTTTAGTTTTTGGATTCGATGCCCTATTGAAATGCATGGGGCTTTTTGATGGGCTGAAAATAGGGTGAGGATTCTCTTCCCCCAAAGTTGATGCATGATCCTTCTAATGGTTTGGTTCTTGATTGGTTTCATAGTCTAGTTGTTTGACTATTTCGTTGGTGGATATTCTTTCCTTCATGATGATGTTGGTATTATAATTGTTGATCTTGGATTCACCCCTCTCCATATAAATGACTAGATTTTCTCTCTCAAAAAAATTAAAATTTGATCATTATTATATCACTCACATTTAAATTTTACTATATTTCTTCATAAATATTATTATTTTTATTAATCTAGCTTTGGGCGATGTAAAAAAAAACCAAGAAAAATAAGACATTTCTTTAGATAATCTTCAATCAAGTATTTTATTTTTCATCAATCCTTTCTACCTTAATTACTTTTAAAATTCTTTTCTAAACATATAAGATAATAATTCTAGTGGTCTTCCCCATGTATTAGATCTAAAACTTACTACTATTAGTTTACTAAATTTAAATATTTTTTAAATTTTTAAAATGATCTTATTTTCAAGTTTCAACCACTCCAAAAAATATTAAATTTCTTTTAACTACCAAGTATTATATATTATATTCATTTTAGTTAGGTGGTGTTAGAACCTAAAATAAGTGACCCAAGATTTATAGAGGTTTATAACTCAATGTTACCTAGTAGAATCAAACCTATGAAGTTGGGTTACTAGGCCAAGACCTATACCACTAAGCTAACACCTCATTATTAGTGTAGTCATTTTAGTAATAATGAGTTGTTAGCCTATTGGTAAGACCCTTGATTTGAAAGCTCCAAGTTATGGATTGAATACTGGTGAGCAATGTTGAGTTATAAAGTCCTAATTAAACTATATTACATTTCTTTCAAGGTTTCAACACCCCTCCCCTCAACAATGTCATCATCTAAAAGTTGTTGTAACTTACCATGATTAAATTCCTTTCCTTTGTGGTCCATTTTTTCAACCACAACTTCAACAAGAATAGAAACCTAAACATTGAAGTGCACCCTATACATTTCAATAATCTTCCTTATGTCATCCTTCCTCATATCATGAAAACCTAGTACACCACGAACCACATACCTCATGAAATATCCCATAAATATTGGCCATATCCACCATAACTAACTTAGTGGCCACAAGTCTAGCAATGTTCATCATGGCCTTCTATATCATTATAGGAGGGAATTTTAAAGCAGTCATAGTTGGAATATGTCTAATTTCCTAATGTAGGGTACTACCCTTATTTTCCATCATTATACTCTATTGAGCAATACCACAATAATCATGTTCTTTCCATGGCATGAAATTCATCATCTTATAGATAAAAAAATTTTATAAGAGAAAGAAAAACACAATTATCTATGAGGATCTATGTTCATCCCCTTCTCCATCATTATCTTCAAAGAAATGGAACCATTAAGGGTATGCTTTGAAACAACAAGTATAACAAGGAGCTTATCAGGTACCTACCTTAAACTTAGTGATGATGGAAGAGTCCTCTACATAATGGCTTCAGTAGTATAGTATGATTTGATTTTTTGTTTGTTTGATATGTTTTTTTAATTAACAATATATCATTCTCTATTTTTCTTATTCTTTTAGTTTAATATTACTTTTGAGTGTATTTTCTATATATGTGAAATATTAATTAATGTACTTTATGAATAATCACTTGATAAGCTAATGGTGGATGTGATGAGACGCGATTCGCATAGGCTGCGATATCGCATACGTGATATCGCGGCCGTCACGATATTGATGCGATATTGCGGCTGTCGCGATATTGCATCCCTCGTGATATCGTGTACGCGATATCGTGTCTTCCCCTGCGATATCACGTACGCGATATCACGATGTGCCAAAATATCTATAAATAAGAGGCGGCTCTCCCTTGTTTCCTCATCCTAGGCTAGAAGTATGGAACCAAAAGTGTTCCCTCTAACTAAGGCCCTTCTTGCTTCCCATTCTCTCCTTTGTTTCATCGGAATGGTGGTGACTCTTTGGAAGTGCATTCTTGTTACTTCAAGAGGATGGTTTGGTCGAATGCATTGATGCGAAGTCACTGGATGTGGTTGGTTTAAGGCCAGAGTTGGAATGAGATTTGCCAAGTCACATTAATCATGAAACACACAAGGGGTTGTACACCATCTTGTTCTTGGGACTCCATACCATTCTCTTCTCTTCACCCTTCTCTCCATTGTTCACCTCATTTCCAGTTGTATCATTAGTGTATATATTTTGGTTGATACATTGTTTTCTTTTTGGTAAATTCTTGTGGTTAAGACTTTAACTCTTGTTCCAATTGACATTCCTAGAGCCTACGAACTCTTTGAATGTGGGTTTGTTAGGGCATTAAGGGCATGAACCTGCTTTGGGGAGGACCCACTGACATTNACACCTTCGGTAGTGATCATTAATACATCCCCAGATCCACAATTAGTCATACCACAACCTAGCCAATGGACCTACACCGAAGCAAGGTATTAATTACATGATGATTTATTTACCCTTGCTAATATATGATTGTGTTGTGTGTACAGATGGTGATCATACAACAACGGATTGGATCTGGAGCAAACACTTGGAATGGAGCCGTGCTGGAAGCAGCTATGCAAGGAGCAAGATCGATGGCATGCTTACGGATGGACAATGGAAGGTGCAATCTTGGAGTTGGCAGTAGCAACACTTCTTTCTCTTTCTCTTTCTGAGTTGCCAACTAAGGCCTGATGTCAATGTAATAAGGTGTTCACCCTTGTTGTCGTGAACACCAGTTTTGTCAAGTCTTGTAATAATGATCCGTTCACATGTCATCCCATTAGTTCCATTCACCTCAATAATCCCATACCTTCCCAATATTTTATAAGGAACTCGAGGATGAGTTTTCATTTAGTCATGGGGGTATGATGAGACACGATTCGTATAGGCCGCGATATCGCATCTTCCCCTACGATATCGCGTACACGATATCACGGTGCGCCACAATATCTATAAATAAGAGGCTGCTCTCCCTTGTTTCCTCATCCTAGGATAGAAGTAGGGAAACTCTAGCAGATTGATCACTCCAGAGATAGAATATTTTCCATGTGCCCGTAGTAGGAGTCCTAAAGTGAACGGATCTTTATTCGAGTAGCATTGTACGTGAACACAAGTTGTGTATGGCAATAAAGGCGAACTTCCTGGATAAACCTTGTAGTGCATGGAATAGGATTTTATTTAATGTTCTTTATTGTTTTCTCTCTCACCCTTATCTCCTAGTAATGCAGAATGAGTAAGACTTGATTACGAGCATCTAAGGATGTGTACGGATAGTTAAGGGATGGATGCTCATCGCAACACGGAATGAGTACAACTTGATTATGAGCATCTCAGTGTGACTACTTGGTAACCCAGTGGTGTATATAGGATCTGCGTTTGGTAATCCTAGTGGTAGTCATGCACCAGGATGTGTACAGATAATCAAGGAATTGGCTGCTCATCGCACTTAGGCTAGATTAGCTTTCTCAACTCTTTCCTCCTAGTTAAGTGCCTCAGTAAGACCACTTCGAGCAGGTGCGTTACGCGTGGTGATCCCAGCAACGATTAGCATTTGGTAGCCATGGTTGCATTGGTTTAGGGTGTGTACGGTAAGTGGGAACGGATGCTGATGCTAGGTAATTTAGACTTATTTCATTAGTTAGAGTTAGTTTCTCAACCCTTCACCTCAATAGCATAGGAGATAAAACATAAAAACTATAAAAATCAAATACCTTGGACTTACTTAACCATACACTGTGACAATTACAAGTAAGTTTGGGAAGACAACGAACAATTAAGCCTAAGTGTTCCATGGGGCGTGTGGGCACTTAGTCTGCAAAGTTCGACCAGATCGTGCGTGCTACGCTCGTTTCGTATGGTTGAGTGTAGGGGTACCTCACCACTCATCAGGATGGATGAGTTATATATGTGATAATGATACAAGAGTGCTAAATGGATCCAAATTGAAGCCTTGATAGATGAAATTCCAATAAAAACTAATTCATCCATATACTTTTCCTTTATTTATCATCAATGGACCAAGCTTAGATTCAATGGGAAGCTAGGATTCATACTATGAGATGTTGAAGCAACTACTACTAGAATTGTGGGTAGGTGGTGGGTTAATTCCTTAGGGTGTAAGATCTAAAATCCTTGATGAGTGCTTAGTCACTAGTGAGAAATGTGTGTATCATTAATGATCCTTATGACCATTGGATGGGTCTAATTAGTGTGATTGGACGAAAGTGCATGCATTGTCATGTTTATCAATCTTAGTTAGAATAGGTTTATGATCTTGTGGACTTGTGTGTGTTATTTAGTGAGGGATAAATTCTAATGATCATGCAAGTTGAAGACCCCATGTGATGTTTTGCCACTCTAATAATTTTCATAATTCTCATGAACCATCAAGACCCTCTTCTCATAAAATAAAAAAATGATGATAAAATAAAGTAAAAAAAAAAAGAAGACAAAAAAACATGAAAAGAAATAAAGAAAGGAAAAGAAAAAAAATCTTAAAATAAAATAAAAATGATAAAGAATAACATGTAATGGGAAGAGAAATGCTATTTTAAGCTCCTCAATCCACACTAATTGGTATTTCTACCATCCCAGATTGATCCTATAATTGCTTAAGTAAGATCAAAGTGAGTGGTTGGACCAATAATCATACGAACTCTATCTCATGTAGAGGACCTTATCTCTACATTGAAGTTTAATCCTTCTAATTCTTAGGTTATGTCATTATTTGTTGAATGCCTTGTGCACTTCATTCAAGGATAGGGCCACTAATCAATTTTCATCTAGCACATTTGGATTGATTAGTCTTTATTTTTGTGTCAAACTTAGGTCAAGGTCTAGGTCATAGGCTATTGAGAGTGTACGGAGCTCAGATTGAATTAAGAGAATTGGAATTTTTCCGTACATCAACTCATAGGGAGAGTAGCCAATAAGGAGTTTTCATGTTGAGCGATAGGCCCAAAGGGCATCGTTGAGTTTCATGCTCCAATCTCTCCTATATTTGCTAACAATTCTTATTAGAATCTTTGTGATCTTCCTATTATTAACCTCTACTTGACCATTGGCTTGGGGGTAATAGGGTGTTGTTAATTTATGTTCAACCCAAAAGTGTTGCAAGAGTTTCCAAAAAGTGGTGCCTATGAAGTGTGTTCCATTGTCAAAAATTAGTGCACATGGCATCCCAAACCTACTTACAATGTGTTGTTGTACAAATCAAGAAATAGTAGATGATGTTCAATCAATGATGGTTGATGCTTTAACCCATTTGGTACATTAGTCAACATCTACAATAATATAGGCATTTCTATTGCACATGGGTGTGATGGGACCCATGAAATCTATGCCCCATATGTCAAAGGGTTCTAGTGGTTAAATCCACTGTTAAGGATCCTCCATTCATGCAGCCATCCCACCATCTTATTGATAGCATTCATAGGATCAGATAAATTAGTGGGCATCCCTAAGGATTGTGGGTCAATAGTATCCTACCATTAGGATTTTTATGGCTATGCATTAGTTTCCATAGTGGCCTTTGCAAGGGCCTTCATGAGCATCTTGGAGAATGTGCAATTGATTTGCATCATGAACATACCAATGAACTAAGCCATTGGTGCACACCTTGTAAAGATGTTTGTTGATTTTTATGAAGTGCTTAGCCAAATGAAGAAATTATTGTTTCATTCTATAGTCTAGATCTTATGGCATTTCTTGAGTAAGAAAGTAAGTGAGGATGACATCATACCATTTGGATTCTATGTGCAGTTGTTCATTAATTGCATTAGAAAAGATGAGTTCATTTGGGAATTAATCATAAAGGGCTTTCCTCCTTTTCATCCCATCGTAACCAAGAGAGATGGTCAATGATCACATTCTTAGTTCCCTTTCGATCTACCATCATGAGATCAAATTCCTGTCAAATCACAAGCCACTGTATGACATAGGGGCTTACCATTGGCTTATGCATTAGGAAGTAGATGGCACTATTGTCAATGTGAACAAACACTTTATATCATGGCACATAGTGCCTAAAATTTTCTAGAGCATACACCACTACCATCAGTTCTTTCTCTGTGGTGGTGTAATTGAGCTACACACTCATAATGCTTTGGTTTGCATAGCGGATATAATATGGACATTTTCGGTCATTCAATTGCATAAGCATAGATCCCAAGGCATAATTAGATGCATTCATCATGATATGAAATGATTTGGACTAATTTGGTGCTTGTAGAACTAGATTTTCTATGAGTTTTTCCTTCAACTATTAAAATGCATGTTCACATCCAATGGTCCAAACAAATGGAGCATCCTTCTTTGTCAGTTTGACCAAAAATTTTACAATCTTAGAGAAATTCTCTATAAATTACTAATAGTAACCGATGTGTCCAAGAAATGACTAAACATCTTTTATAGTTTCTAGTTGATGGGTGATTTCTTAGATGATCCTTATTTTTTTAGGGTCTACCTTAATCCCTTCCTACGAAATTTTGTGCTCCAATATAATGCCTTATTGGACCATGAGATGGCTCTTTTGCCAATTGAGTTATAGGTTTATTTCCACACATATTTTTAGTACTTGCTCAAGGTGGTCCAAGGCTTGCTCGAATGTAGTGCCATAAGTGGAGAATTCATCCATAAAGGCTTCTACTCCACTACCAATCTATTGCTAAAAGATTCTTAAGATGAGGTGTTGGAAACTGGCAAGAGCATTACACAGACCAAAAGGCATATTGCAATATGTGAAAGTTCCCTAAGGACTCATGAATGTTGTTTTGGCTTGGTCTTTTGGTGTAATTTGGATTTGGTTATAGCCACTATAACCATCTAGAAAACTATAATAACAATACCTAGATATAGTATCCAACACCTGATCAACAAATGGCAATGAAAAATAATCTTTGAATGTTATCATGTTTAACATCTTGAAGTCGATACAAACTCACCATTTTCCATCATTCTTTAGCAATATCATGAGTGGGCTAACCCACTCACTATTCACAATGGGGTAGATGAACCATGCTTTGAGGAGTTTCTTAATCTCCTCATTGATGACCTACTTTAATTTTGGGTTCAACCATCATTGTGGTTACCTCCTTGGCTTTATGGTTAGATCAGTATAAATGTGGTGCTAACATATCCATGGATCAATTCCAGTGAGTTCAAGATATGAGTAGGAAAAGGTCATTGGCCATATATTGATTACTTTTAATAGTTTTGCTTTTTTCTTAGGAGCAAGTTTGACATTAAGTATGATTAACTTGCCATTTTTCAAGAATGCATATTCTAGGTTGATAGGTAGAGTTTTCAACTCTAGGCGCTCTTGTTTGAAATTATTAGGGATATCCAACTCTTCCCAATTGATATCATCATTTTCATCACTAGAGAGTTGGTAATGAAGTTACTTTAGTTCATCCATGCCTACGACATAAGCACATTTTAGGCTCTTAGTAGGTTCCATTCACATTGTGTTATTTTCAAAGTCAGTGGTTAGTCACTGGGTGCCCTCTAGTTTTGTGGCTGCTATGTATAGACACCTTTGAATAACTACTTCATGTGCACACTACCTACATGTAGAAATAGATGTTTTTTTTCATGAACTAGAGTTTCTGCATGTAATTGCACCCTCTATCGCTATACGCAATGCATGGAACTTGCTTCTTCTTGATCTTTCCAAATGCATGTTCTTAGATATTTCTAAGGAAAGATCTCTGATGCCCATTTTTGCATCAATAGTGCTTAGCCATGCCCTTCCCATAATGATTGGGAAGTTCTCTTTGCAGTTCTCAATCTTGGCTACTAGGAAATTAGTAGGATAAGACCACCCATAGATAGTGGTCACAATGTCTTCTACTAGTCCCAATTGAACAGTAATGGATTGGTCTACCAATTTCAATCAAATATTTCTCTTCTTGAGAGGTCATAGGTTTCAAGCAGTATACATCTCATGAGAAATTAGGTTAACACCGACACCTGAATCAAAAAGAGCTTTACATGGTTTATTTCTAGCAATTTGTAAATAGATAAGAGGACTCCCAAGACTAGCTAATTTCCTAGGAAGATTGCCAGCCTAGATCCAATTAAATATGACATGAGTGAGCATAATAGCATGGATTTTAGATAGCATTTGGTTTGTAGTGTTCATGATTGAATGATTTGTACAGGATAAGGAAAGAGGGGGGTGACTAGCTGCCTAAGTCTGTGAGGGCTTAGTGGGATTGTTAGATAAAAAAAATGGTCTTTTACGAGTATGAGGTTCTAAACCACTCAGTTGATTAGCTAGTTTTAGATTGATGGTCATGGTAGCATTGTGTTGCTGCGGTTGGGTTGGAAGTTCATCCTAGATGAATGGTTCCTCCATTGAGGGTGGAGGAATAGAAGGATAAGGATGAAATGTGGTATCCCTCCTGGAATGTGAAGAATGAGTTCTATAGTATTTAAGAAGATAGTAGTGATGTTGGAAAGGAGAAACATGATTTGAAGAGTCATGTGGAAATAGTGGTTGTTGACCATAATACCCATATGAATCTAGTTGTTTGTAAGGGTATTGTTGCCTTGGTGGTGGCAGTGCCCATGATTGTGGTTACTACCACTATTGATACTACTCATACAGTTGTGGTGGAGTTCCACTTGGATAATATTGTTGTTGTTGATGGAACTACCTAGGATTACCTTGAGAATAAGATAATCTTTTGGGTGTTTGTCTTTTTGCTAGTCATGGATTCAAAGCATACACCCTAGACTCTTGTAAGTGTGACATGATAGGGCAACATCCCTTAAGATGTTCATATTGGCAAATGTCACATCCATCATCATCATCTAATTTAGTTTCTACAACTTCCTCTACTATAGTAATCTTGCCCTTACCCCTTTAATTAGCACACTCAGCTTCCTTTTACCTCTTGCAGTCATAATCACTACTTTGTTCTTTAGATTCTTCAGCAATTTTAAGAACAACTTGAAATCTACTATTTATAGAGTCCTACAACTGATCTACCTTAGCTAAAATTTTAGGGGTAAATTTTTGAATTAGCAAGGGTTTTTAATTCACCACCTCATCAAGTGATGATTCCTTCTTACTATCATAAAATTGAATCTTCCTCTTGTGAATGGAAGGATCTCAGTTGTATTCTTCTACACTTTTGGATTTCCTCAACTCTCCTTCTTCTTTTGTTACTTGCTTAATCAACCTTTTAATCTGATGGGCTCTTAATTCTAATAGTCTTCCTTGGGCATAGATGCCATGAGTTCTCCTTGTTTTAGAGTAAAGTCCATCTAAAGTTGTTCCTACCAAGAGTAATCATGGCCGTGGCATCGATGTAATAAGGAATAATATCTACACATGGTGGCATCCAAGGGCTCATGTGTTCCTTACTTCAAACCTTAGATGTGCCTTCTCAGATTGGACACTTGGGAGTATGTTTGATACTTGTCATTGAATAGTTTGAGCATCGTACTCCATCTATAGATTGATTCCACCTCTAAGGACTGGTACCAGCTTTCTACTTCTTTGATGAGTGATGAGTGGTGAGGTACCCCTACACTCAACCATACACATACGAGCGTGTACGCGTGATCCGGTCGAACTCCGCAGACTAAATGCCTTAATGCCACAAGGAACGCTTGGGGTTAATCGTTTGTTATCTTCCCAGGCTTGCTTGTATGTGTCACGGTGTATGGTTAAGCAAGTCTGAGGTATATGATTTTTTTGGTATTTTTCAGTTTATCTCCTAAGCTATGAGGGAAAGGGTTGAGAAACTAACTAACTCTAACTAATGTCCGAAGTCTAAATTAACTAGCGTCAGCATCCGTTCCCACTTACCGGACACACCCTGAACTATGCAACTGTGGCTACCAAACGCTAATCGTTACTGGGATCACCACACGTAATGCAAGTGCTTGAAGTGGTCGTACTGAGGCACCTATTTAGCTTAAGTGTGATAAGTAGCCGATTCCTTGACTAGCCGTACACATTGTACTACTACTGGAATTACCAAGTGTAGATCTTGGAATATGCTACTGGGTTACCAAGCAGTCACAATGCTCATAATCAAGTTGTACTCGTGCGCACTAGAAAAGCAATAAATAACAATAAATAAAACCATGTACTACAAGGTTTATCCAATCAAGTTCATCTTTATTGCCATACACAACTTGTGTTCAGGTTACAAAGTTGCTCGAATAAAGAGCCATTTACTCTAGGACTCCTACTGCGGGAACATGGAAATTAATCTAACTCTGGAGTGTTCAAACTGCCAGAGCTTTGCTACTTCTAGCCAGGAGTGGGAAATGAAGGGAGTGTCGCCTCTTATTTATAGATTTGGCAGTGGACCGCGATATCGCGTACGCGATATCACAGGGGATGCAACATCGCGGCTTGTGCAATCTGCATCTCATCATACCCCCATGACTGAATGAAAACTCGTCCTCGAGTTCCTTACAATGATATCAGGTAGGTATGGAATTATTGAGGGGAAATGGAACTAATGGAATGACATGTGAACGGCTCCTTATTACAAGACTTGACACAACAGGTGTTCATGACAACAAGGGTGAACACCTTATTACAATGACATCCGGCCACATTTGGCAGTTGAGAGAAAAGAGGAGAGGGAATAGAAGAGAAGAAGAGAGAAGAGTCTTGCTGCTGCCAACACCTAGATTGCGCCTTCCGTTATTCATCTGTAAGCGCATTATCCATTCTACTCCTTGCATAGCTGCTTCAGCGCTACCCATTCCAAGTGTTTGCTCCAGGTCCAATCTGTTGTTGTATGATTGCCATCTGCACACACAACACAATCATATATTAGCAAGGGTAATTGAATCATTAAGTAAATAATACCTTGCTTCGATTTAGGTTCATTGGCTAGGTTGTGGTATGGCTGATATGGATCTGGAAAAATGTAGATGATGACTACCGAAGATGTAGGGGTTAAGGAGAAAAAATGAAAAAATCCGGGGCTTACGAGAAAAATTGAAAAAAGTAGGCCCCGTACCCCCATGACTAATCACGAACCTCTGGTAGCATTAGAATGGAGAAAGAAAAGGAGTAAGAAAGATAGGTAAAAAGGGACAACGATGGCATCAGTGAAATGGATGTTAAGATGGAAATGAACAAAAATAAAATTAATTGCAAAATGTTAAGGAAAAGAAGGTAACTAATGTTCCAAATAGGAATGTTAGTGGGTCCTCCCCAAAGCAGGCTCATGCC
>MNCI01003644.1:136475-159956 GCA_015680685.1 Gnetum montanum | reverse complement strand
AGAAGTGCCCAACTTCTCCCAATTGATGATATTAGATTAAGGGGTGGAAGTTGGCGATGCTCATGTTCCAATGTATATATGCTTTCATTGTTAGCATGAGTTTCCTCAGTTCGTTCCATGCATATTTGTCTACTCCTTCGAGTAGCTATCAAGCACGGGGTGTCTACTACTTCTTGTGTTGTTGCTACATACATGCATCTTTGTTGGAAGGTTTCATGGGCACACCTGTTACATGGAGATAGTTCCTCCATGTCATCACCCGATGAATCACTGTATGTGATGCATGGAACTTTCCTCTTCTCGATCTTTCCACATATGTTGATCTTGGAAATTTCCAAGGAAAGATTGCGGATCTTAAGGCATGCATCTATTGTACTTAGCCATGCCCTTCCCATTATAATTTGGAAGTCCCCTTTGTTGTTGTTAACTTCAATCACCAGGAAATTAGCTGGGTAAGACCAACCACACACAGTGGTAATAACATCCTCCATCAATCCCAAGGGAATGGTGATGGACTGGTCTGCCAGCTCTAGTTGGATGTTGCTCTTCTTAAGTTGGGGCAGGTTCCAGGCGTGATACATCTCTTGTGAAATTAAGTTGACTCTGGAACATGAGTCAAGAAGAGCCCTATGTGGTTTATTTTTGGCAATCTGGAGATAGATTAAGGGACTCCCAGGGTCAGTTAGTTTCCTGGGAAGGTGGCCTACCTTGATCCAGTCAGTTCCGGTATGTGTTAACATAACCGTATGCGTTAAGCTCTAATTTTGGACTGAAGGGTGCTCCGAAGTGTTAGATGGTGGAGGAGTGTACATGGCCTCAACCGCTTGTTGTTGTGAGAGTTTGTCTGGGCTTTTGGTTCTGAAGTAGGGTCTTCTCTTTTTACAATTGTTAGAACCAGAAGCCGGTTGAATACTTACAGCTCTCGCAGCGTGACGTTGCTGCGGTTGAGGAGGAAGTTCCCCTTGCATTGTTGGAGCAGGAGGTGTTATGGGAACTACTACTGGTGGAAGACGTGCGGATGGATTAGGAGGATGGTGTGGGTATGGAGTGTCTCCCGGAGGAGAAGGAGTTCTTTTGAAGTACTCCCAAACTTGGTAGTGATGGTTGGGGGTTGTGTGACCCATAGAGTCACTTGGAGAAATCGACTGCTGCACATAACATCCATAAGGGTTAGGTTGCCGGTAAGTGTATTGATGTTTCGGCGATGGCATCCCCCATGACTATGGGTATTGCCACTGCTGATGCTGTCCGATGGGCTGTGGTGGAGTTCCACTTGGATAATACGTTAGTGGTTGGTGGAACTGCCTTGGGTTACCTTGTGGATATGGTAACCTTCGGGGTGTTTGCTGTTGGTTGAGTCTTGGATTTAGTGCATACACCCCAGACTCTTGTAGATGTGAGATGATGGGACAACATCCCTTAGGATGGTCATAGTGGCAAATCTCACATCCACCGTCATTGTCTGTGTCAGAATCCATAGCCACATTGGAGTTAGTGATTTTTCCCTTACCCTTGTTATGTGCAGGGCTTAAATCCCTCCACTTTTTCTTACTTTTGTCACTACTTTGTTCTACCTTAGACTCTTCTACAATTTTTAATATAGTTTTAATTTTAGAGTCTAAGGAACTCTATACGTCATCTACCTTAGCCGCTATTTCCGTTGTGAGTTTTTGGATCAGCAAGATTTTCCTGTTCACCAACTCTTCGAGTGGTGACTCATCCTCTTCATCACAAAATTTCACTCCCTTCCTTCGAAGAGAGGGATCACGGTTGTACTCTTCCGCACTTTCCATTTTTTGTAGCTCACCTTCTTTGTTTGCTACTTACTCCAATAAGCTTTGAACTTCATGGGCTCTAAGTTTTGAGAGTCTCCCTTGGGCGTAAGTCCCAAGGGTTCTCCGAGTTTCATGCCTTAGCCCATCCACGATGTGGCGGAGTTGATCTCGCTGTGCGTACCCATGGCCTGGGCAATGATGTAACAATGTGTAGTAGCGGGCCATGGCAGCATCCAAGGGTTCATGTGTACCTTGCTTCTAGCCTTGGATCTGCTTACGCAAATTGGACACTCTGGAGTACGTTTGATACTTTTCGTTGAACAATTCTAGCATCGTACTCCACCTCCTGATGGTTTCCGGTTCTAAGGACCGGTACCAACTCTCTACATCCTTGGTGAGTGTCCTTGGGAACAACTTAAGCTTCTGCCACTCATTTTCTATATTCTACAAGGCATAGGCATCGTGGAATGCCTATAAATGATTTTGCAGATCAGCATTGTATCCCCCTTCAAATCGTGGGATGTTGTTCATGTCTAATCGTTTGATCCGAATATCTTTTAAATGCCTTGTGGGAATCCTAACTGTCTCCATTATGTCAAGCATACTTCAAGTTGCGAGTAGGGGCTCGTCATGATCATCTCTTTCATGACGCTTATGATATCTACGTTGTTCCCTACTCTCCCTACGTCCATGCCCTTGTCCTCTCTCTCGACTTTCCCATCGAGGTCTCTCGTCTTTCTTACCTTTATCCTCACCTTTATGTTCATGATGGCTGCGCCCAGATGTGGAAGTAGAGGGTGAGTGATGTGAATAAGGGGAAGAAGAAGGGGAACCATTGCCATGACGATGTTTCTTTCCTTCTCTTTGGCTGCTACGGCCCCGATCGTGGTGATGATCTAAGTGCCCATCCTTAGCATGAGTGGTTGTTCCTTCTATGAACAGCTAGTGTTCACGGGCATCAGAACTAGGGATATGTATCGTTGATTGTAGGTTCGGATACCCTTTCTCCTCATCATTGTTAAGAGGGGGAACATCATTTATTAAGGAACCCATGATAAGGGGTTCCTCATCTCCTATTTCGCTAAGGACATGCGGGGCTTTTCCCTTCAGAAAAGTATGTTGACTCTCCTACCTTAAGTCTCTCATACGTTGGGCATCTGTGGGATAATAATCCCTCATATCAAAATCTTCCGCAACATATTTAGCAAAATGTTCTTGCATGCAAATCTGTCCCAAGGCATGGAAAAGCATGCGAGAGATTGATCGATCTGGGGGTAACACAATGTTACCTTGCAAATCTCTCCACCGAAGTTGTTTGTCTTGATGGAGAATAAAAGTAAAATTAGGAATATACTCATCGGGATGAGTATATGTCATCTTATATTGTTTAGGACTTGGGTGATTTTGGTTATGTTCTTTATGTTGCCGACTATCTCGTGTGTGGTGCTTAGGTGGTGAGTTGCTCTTTGAGAAGAAGGCATTTTTATCGGTGTGCTATTTCACCATTATATAATTTTTATCTTTTGATTAACCCGAAGGTTCGTTAAGGCTCACAATGATGTGAGTGATATCCCTTATGTTCTAATTGACGTACAAACACTTAGTCCCCAGCAACAGTGCCAATGATGAGTGGCGAGGTACCCCTACACTCAACCATACAAAACGAGCATAGCACGTGTGATCCGATTGAACTCCGCAGACTAAATGCCTAAATGCCCCATGGAACACTTGGGGTTAATCATTCGTTGTCTTCCTAGACTTACTTGTTGTTGTCATGGTGCATGGTTAAGTAAGTCCAAGGTATATGATTTTTATAGTCTTTTATGGTTTTATCTCCTATGCTATGAGGTGAAGGGTTGAGAAACTAACTAACTCTAACTAATGAACTAAGTCTAAATTAACTAGTGTCAGCATCCGTTCCCACTTACCATACACACCCTGAACTATGCAACTGTGGCTACCAAACGCTAATCGTTACTAGGATTACCACACGTAACGCACATGCTCGAAGTGGTTGTACTGAGGCACTTAACTAGCCTAAACGTGATGAGTAGCCGATTCCTTGACTAGCCGTAGATACCCGTAGATGCTCGTAGTCAAGTCGTACTCATCCCGTGTTCTAGGAGTTGAGGGTGAGAGAGACTAATTGCGATGAGCAGCCGATTGCTTAATTAGCCGTACACATTTGTCAATGCTCGTAATCAAGTCGTACTCATGCCGCGGTAATGTAGGTAATAAATAACAGGTAATAAATCCTATTCCATGCACTGCAAGGTTTATCCACAAAGCTCATTTTTATTGCCGTACACAACTTGTGTTCAGGTACAAAGCTGCTCGAATAAAGATTCGTTCACTTGGGGACTCCTACTGCGGGCACATGGAAAATATTCTATCTCTGGAGTGATCAAACTGCTAGAGTTTCCCTACTTTAAGCCTAGGATGAGAAATGAGAGGAGTGTCGTCTCTTATTTATAGATTTGGCGATGGACCGCAATATCGTGTACGCGATATCGAAGGGGACGACGCAATATCGTGTACGCGATATCGCATGGGATGCGATATCGTGACCTATGCAATATCACGTCTGATCAAGTGTTTTGGTCATCTTTTTCTAGCCATGTAACCCAAGATCTCTACCTCCAGTAAACTTCCTTCACCTAAATCAACTAGTTTAGTTAAGCTTGGAAAGCTTGATATTGTGGGCTGAAATAATCCTCTTTGCTACTTTGAGCCAACTTCTCTTGTAACTATAGCAAAGTTCTTACAATTCTTTTGTAAATGTTCCTCTTCTCATTTCTTAGCATGTTTCTCATCACCATGGACATTGCTTTAAATATTTCCTTCTTTGGATTTGCTTTTTTCAAGTTTCTTCAATCCTTGTAACAACCTTCTCCATATTAAACTAGATGATCTCAAAACAAAAATGGTAAGTACCTCAATTGCAATTATTCCATTACAAAAGCATTGGACATTAATTTGAAAATGAACATGGACCCACTATTAGCGAGGAAGTATTTTTGCTCAAGAGCTATATGGAAACCCAACATCTATCAAGGCATGAGGCATGAACTTCCCTATTTATCTTCTCCATGTAAACTTTCATTCAATGAGTGATAGTTGTATTAAGTTAAGGTCTTGCTCCAAATCTTGCTAAAGGCCCAAATTCCATGTGATATAGCAGAAACAGATATGTTATCTATTGAAAATGCAACTCTTTAAAAATGTGTACAAGTTTATAAAAAGATGTTTGCTAGGTTGATGATGGGATGCGATATTGCATGGGCCACGATATCGCGTACGCGATATCACGGCCATCGCGATATCGCATTCCTCATGATATCGCATACGCAATATCACGGTGTGCCGTCATATCTATAAATAAGAGGTGGCTCTCCCTTGTTTTCTCATCCTAGGCTAGACAATAGGGAAACTCTGGCAGATTGATCACTCCAGAGATAGAATATTTTCCATGTGCTCGCAGTAGGAGTCCTAAAGTGAACGGATCTTTATTCGAGCAAACATTGTACCTGAACACAAGTTTGTGTATGGCAATAAAGACAAGCTTCTTGGATAAACCTTGCAGTGCATGGAATAGGCTAATTAGGATTTTATTTATTGTTATTTATTATCTGTTATTTACTGCTTTCTCTCTCAACCCTTCTCTCCTAGTTAAGTGCCTCAGTAAGACCGCTTCAAGCATGTGTGTTACGTGTGGTGATCCCAGCAATGACTAGCGTTTGGTAGCCACGGTTGCATTGGTTCAGGGTGTGTACGGTAAGTGGGAACGGATGCTGACGCTAGGTAATTTAGACTTAGTTCATTAGTTAGAGTTAGTAATTAGTTTCTTAACCCTTCACCTTGTTAGCATAGGAGACAAAAACATAAAAAGCTATAACATCATATACCTCAAACTTACTTAACCATACACCGTGACAACTACAACTAAGTTTGGGAAGACAACGAATGATTAACCCTAAGTGTTCCATGGGCGTGTAGGCACTTAGTTTGCGGAGTTCGACCGGATTGCGCGTGCTACACTCGTATTCGTATGGTTGACTGTAGGGGTATCTCGCCACTCATCAACTGAACATCCCACCTATTCATAAAATTTTGTAAGGCCACTTAGGAAGAAGGATTGTTCACTAATAGGAAAAAATGGTTTGAAAAATGGAACATTGAAGATTAAGAATTAAATTTGAGCTAAAATGACTTGAAAATAAGGATTAGAGTGAAAAGGAAAGGAAGTGCATGTGGGAATAATTACATATAAGAAATAACAATTTTACTTGCAGCAAAGAAGGATCTTTAACATAAATATTTACTTATTTATCTGGTCCTATTTTTAAACAGAGTAAGGTGGTAATCACATATGCTTGTGTGGGACCTCACTATTTATTGATTGAAACATGGAGATGGATCAATGTACAGAGAGAGTAAGACATTTGCAAATTTTGTTTACATTTGGTAGTGGAAGATAGAAGAGTATATCTTTCTCAACTTTTCTTTCTTTAATGCACTTAGATTGAACTATAGTATTTAGACCAAAACTTTGCTACAGTTGTTTGAGTTGAAGGTGTCAATCTTAAGTCATTTTCATGATAAGGTCTTCAAGATCCACCATAACTACATCAAAACCTTATTTATAACTACATCAAAACCTTATTTATGGATATTGTAAAGCATTTTCATATAATATTATGAATATATTGATTTTATTAATATATGTTATACACAAGTATTTATTATTTATTTTGACAATGGCCGTTAGCTACAAGCTCAAAGTGCATAAGCACATAAATCGTGTTTGAAAAAAGAAAACGTACATGCCAGGTGCTAGAAATTTGGAATTCCAACCGTCGAAGGAATCTTAGAGTCTCGGCAAGGTTGAGTTCTAATTAATTTCCAAAAGAGGGGCATTAAAACTCCTCTGAGCATAAAAAATAATCACCGGTATTTTTCAGGGGTGTGCTTATTCAAGGCACATACACTAAGTCAAAATTCATAAATAACATGTCTATAACATAGATTAATAAAATCAATATATTCATCCTATATATGTTCGTGGTTCATTTCAATCAAGATTCCTTCAAAACTAGTTTTATCTTGTTAAAAAAAAAATTACTTTGGAGCCCTCTTTTTCCATAAGAAAAGCAGGTGTTTAATTCCAAACTTGATTCAACGTTGTTGTATTTCACGGCACTTGAACATTACTTTTCTAGCTTTTGAACACTAATTACTTTTCTAGTTTCTAAACAATAAAATAAATGCAGTCATTCTTGCAAGCTAAAGCAATTAAACAAAAAATTTGTGGATTTTTTAAAAATTGTTTAATTGCTTCACTAAAGAAGGCAGGAATGCTTACAAGATGGATCCAGAATGAAATTGTTTAATTTATGAATTTTTTTCTGATGAAGCTGAAGCATGGATTTGAGTTATAGATACAGAATGGAACTGAGCCAGTGATGGTTGAAGAAGCTGAAAGTCCAAGCAACTTGTTATATAGAAACTAAAAATTATTTGAAAATTATGAGTTTCAATCATTTAGCCATGATTTTAATGCAAAGTCAAGATCAATCCATAAGCATTAATTAATTAAAACTTTTTAAATTGGCTTTGCATGCCATTTTGACATACCGAGATCCACAAATTTCTTTTCCTAAATTTGAAATGAAATTTAGCAGTGCTTAGTATTCAGTACCTTTCTTATTATAATTTAAAAAATGTAAGACTAAAAAAATAAAAAATGTGGAAAGCCAACAAGAAACAATTTGTACCTGGAAAATTAAAAAAATTGAAGAAGTATAACTGAAGATTAAAAAAAAAAGAAAAAACAAAAAGATGGAAGACTTGCCAGTTGCAACTGCAGCGAGCTTTTTAGAAATCTGGTTGGGCTGGTGGTTTTCTTAAAGAAAAAAGAGGGTGATTCACGGTTTTTTTGAGGGAAAAAAAAATTGCCTGGAATGAATGCATTTATGGAAATGTGGCATAATGTTTACTGTATCTCTATACCTATGTAACCTATGCATCAAAAGAATCCATGGAAGCCAAGAATCAAGGATTTGTGATTCTAAATGTGTTTAGGTACGTGTACCTCAAGGAAAAGTGGGGACAAGGTTCGTAACCAGGGTGTAATAGAGAAAATTTAAATATATTAGTTTTTTTAAAAAATTAAATCTCATGTATCATAAAAAAACATTGTAGAATATAGAACATCCAATGTAAATCCAAAATATTGTTAATGCTTAAAAATTGCATAGAAGATTGCAATATCACTATTAAACTGAAGCAAGAAAATTTGCAAAGATATGGAGTGCATGGAATCCATTTCCTTACTGGAGAGCTATAATCCAGCTAAACATATAATTTTTGCAACAACCAAAATAACAGCAATAAAATGAAACCCTTTTGTTACTCAATCCAATCTTTCCAAGAATGAAACTAAGCATCAAGCCTCAGCCAAATTTATAACAAATCATGTCTACTATTACTTTTGTTCAACCATGACCTGTGAGTAGTGTTGTAGGGCCATGTTGAAGGGGAAAGTAAAAACAGAGTGCCATGAGCTTGCATATGGCCATTGGCCATGTGTAGGGGGCCTTCGTTGGCTCTAAGCAAACACATTTGAAAAAAAGTTGAAGAAGCATCCATCCCTCATCATGTTCATGACTCATGACCATGACGACGACCCTGTTTTGTTTTTGCTTTTTTCAGCAGAGATGAGAAAAAGAGCAAAAACCAGCAATGACCAGCAGACACGCGTGAATGTGTGAGTCATGGCGGAAACTTTGACGCCTCCAAAGGCCAATCCATTCAAACGCAATGTTTACCTTGCACGCCCCGTCCCAAACTTGATTTCCGCCTTTGGTTACCAAAGTAGCCCTTTTCTTCAGTTCCGTGTATTTGTTTATTCATTCGTACTATTCGTACTCCCTTGTTTTGTTTTCTGTGTGTCATGCCAATGCCATGAATCTTGATTCCTTGCTGGCCACTTAACAATGAAATGAAGTTTCTGCTAAGATTCAGAGCCGGAGAAGATAGGTAAGATTTTAATGCACAATGCACACATCAAGAACAAGGTAAGAATAATATAAGACAAGGCAAGGTGACTATTTCAATGTATACTTACAGATTCAGACAAAATTTCATTGGAAACTATGAAATAGGTAGCCACTGGAAATTATGAAATAGGTAGCCACTGTGGATTTAATGCGCTTTTGTACATGCTCCCAAATCCAATGCCAACAGTTCGTCATCAAAATTTATTGGGAATCACGAATCATGCACACATCAAGAACAAGGTAAGAATAATGAGGCAAGGCAAGGTGACTATTTCAATGTATACTTACAGATTCAGACAAAATTTCATTGGAAATTATGAAATAGGTAGCCACTGTGGATTTAATGCGCTTCTGAACGTGCTCCCCCTCTTCCCAATCCAACGTGAACAGTTCATCAAAATTTATTTGGAATCACGAATCATGCACACATCAAGAACAAGGTAAGAATAATGAGGCAAGGCAAGGCAAGGTGACTATTTCAATGTATACTTACAGATTCAGACAAAATTTCATTGGAAATTATGAAATAGGTAGCCACTGTGGATTTAATGCGCTTGCTTCTGAATGTGCTCCTGCTCCCCCCAATCCAACGTGAACAGTTCATCAAAATTTATTTGGAATCACGAATCATGCACACATCAAGAACAAGGTAAGAATAATGAGGCAAGGCAAGGCAAGGTGACTATTTCAATGTATACTTACAGATTCAGACAAAATTTCATTGGAAATTATGAAATAGGTGGCCACTGTGGATTTAATGCGCTTCTGAATGTGCTCCGGAATGTGCTCCCCCCAATCCAATGTGAACAGTTCATCAAAATTTATTTGGAATCACGAATCATGCACACATCAAGAACAAGGTTAGAATAATGAGGCAAGAACAAGGTTAGAATAATGAGGCAAGGCAAGGTGACTATTTGGAATCACGAACCTCTAGTGCATAGCTCTATACAGAAAAGATGAAGGACCTATGCACATGTGAAATGCATATCGTTATGCTATTTACATGGATAAGAACGATAAGAATATAACTCAAGAACACATATTTAAACAATGTTTAAAGTTTTTCCTTGTATAGGCTCACATCCTAAAACAAGATTGTCTTCTCTTCGTGGCAGAGGGGCGGCACTGGCTTCAAGAATGGATAAGGAAATGAAATTATGGACCATACCCTGCCAAGGCCAAATTATTATTTTTTGTCCAGCATGAATCGACCTGACTGTGCCGTGAGGGACTTGCGCCTTGACCAACAATTACAGTATTTGATTGCTGCATTCGTGCCTCCAGGCGTAGACGTGGGCGTGGCACACCGCAACCATATTCGTGCTCCGTTGTGGAAATAAGGTACGTGATTTGGGAACTCGAACTCTTTCAACTATGGCTGAGCAGCTGCCACAGGTGGAGCTTCTGAGCAAGTGCATGGTGAAACCGGCGTCGCCTTCACCACCGGAGGGACGGCGCTTGTGCGTGCCAAGTACCGACATTTGGTGGATTACCATTAAAACTACCAGAAGATTGTTCATGTACCGCCTTCCGCCTCATGTGTCACTGGATTCGATCGTGGAATCACTCAAGACAAGCCTGGCCAAGGTGCTCGTAGATTTCTACCCCGTAGCTGCTCGCTTAGCCTTGAATCCTGACACGGAGCGCCCGGAATTCGACTGCAATGATTCGGGCGTTGAGTTCATACAGGCCAACGTAGATTTCCCGTTCGGGGAGCTGGAACAAGACGAGTTCGCTTACAGAGACTGGTTTTCGAAGCTCGTCCCAGAATTCAAGGATTTAACGGCCTTCGCCTCCCATCCGGACGTGCCTCTTCTCTCTGTTCAGGTACCAGCCATGGGTAACATTTCAGGGAATTTTGGTGGCTCCCAGATTATTTCATTCCGGCAAAGCCCGAGAAATTGGGAACATGTTGAGGTGCTGATTTTCTTTGCTTTGATTGGCGTGTTAGCGCAGGTGACGGGCTTTCAAGGCGGCGGAGAAGGCTTTTGCATAGGGACGGCGTTCCAGCACGTGCTAGGCGACGGTAGAGCCTTCTATCATTTCATGGAGTCATGGAGCCAACTCTGCCGAGGCTTGCCCCAAATCTCGGCCAAGCCGCTTCACGCCCGCCCCTTCTTTTTACAAGACCCGCCGCCGTCGCCGCTCCAGCGCCGCCTCCGTTACCGGTGGGTCGACGCCGACGTCGACGGAGTCGACGGAGTGCAGCTCTTCAAGTTCGTCGTCTCCGACAATGACGACGACGTGGAACAACGCGACGTTGCAGCTTTGCAGGCAGCCATGGCAGAGCAGACATGCGCAAGCGCAACGGCGCAGCAGAGGACGTTCCACGTGCCGGCCGAAATGATCGCTCGGCTGCGGCGCCTGGCGGGGGCGGGCGCGCGGTCGGCGTTCGTGGCGGTGGCGGCGCACACGTGGCGCTGCATTGTGGCGGCGCGGGTGGCTGACGTCGGCGGCGGTCGGGCGTTGTTTTCCGTGGTGGCGGACTGCCGCGGGCGCGTGACGCCGGCGCTGCCGGCAGAGTACTTCGGCAACTGCCTGACTTTGGGAGTGGTGAGTGCCCCGAGGGCTGCAGTGGTGGCGGAGTTGCAGGTGGCGGCACGGCTGGTGCAGTACGCAGTGGACACGTGCGCCGATGAGGAGTGGGTGCGGCAGTTTTTGGAGTGGGTGGAGTACGAGCCCCGTACAGCTATGGAGCGCATGGTAAGGTCCGGCATGTCTGCGCGGCCGCCGCTTCCATGCACCAGCAGAGTGGTGGGATCGCCCCGCTTCCCTTTGTACGACACCGACTTCGGGTGGGGCCCTCCCGTAGTCGTAACCGCAAAGCTGACGAATGATGGGTGCATGTGCTTTTCGCCTCCCCGCGGTGGCCGCCGTGGCATGGAAGTCAGCACGCTGTTACCAGAGCAGCAGATGCAGGTGTTCGCCCGCCTGTTCCACGACCTGCCCCACGACTAACGGCAACAGCAGCAGCAGAATAAAGGGGTTGATGAAGATGATGATGAAGATGAAGCTTGTTAGGCAGTGACGGCAATTGCTGTTCACATAACCTAAGATGTTCTCATGTCTTTCATTACAAACACTATCCTTGGAACAATTATGTTGTGGATATTTAAAATATAGTCAATAAAGAACTATTGTTCATTTTCATCATTTTACCACTTTTAACATCAAGTTTACATTTGACTTTCCATGCTATAAATATGGTTACAAGGAAGCATTTAAGATGTTTGTTTAACTTTTATCCCAATGCTTTTTTCTTTCCCATTCTCTACTTTTTAGAAATTCTCTTTAAGCTAACATAAAGATCTAGGAGCCTATTTCTTGTTGGGTTTTTTTTTTTTTGTTTTTCCCTAAGATATATTCTTGTGTTTTTCTATTGATTTAGTTATTTTAATGTTATTACGAACAATCTAAAAATCATAATTGGTATCGAAGAGAGGTTCTTTCATGGTGTTGTTTGATTTCAGGGTATGGTGAACTTTGTAAAAATCAAAGTTAAAAATTTTTCTAGCAATGATTACGAAGTTTGGAAAATGTACATGGAGGATCTACTTGTTAGCGAAGATCTCTAGCAAGTAATTGCTAATTTAAAGCCTATTATTGTATAGATTCAGACTGGGAGGTGATGAGTCGTGTGCTGTTGGCTGTGATATACGTGATATCATAGCCGACGCGATATCACGTACGCGATATCGTAGCCTGTCTCCTCATCTATAAATAAGAGGCAGGCATATTGGAGTTTAGTGTTAAGTTTTGATTTTAGCTCTTAGTGTTAAAGTAGGAACTTTTTGTCAGTTTTTCCTCTCAACCCTTTCTCCCAGTGCATGCCCGCAGTGTGATGATTGTAATTTTACAACATCCTTATTCAAGTGTGACGTACTTGGACAAGCACATGATCGGAAATAAAGATCGAGATTACTTCATCATTGCAGCATTCACTTAGCTTAATTATTTAATTAATTGTCATTGTTATTGTTATTCATTGCTTTCTTAGCTAATATCTCTCTCACCCTTAAACTCCTATTAAACGTCGAATGAGTATGACTTAATCACAAGCATTTAAGTGGGACTACTTGGTAACCTAGTAGCGTACCTAGGATCTACACTTGGTAATCCTAGTGGTAGTCGTGCACGAGGTCCAAGATGTGTATGGATGATTAAGGAATGGATGCTCATCGCACTTAGGCTAGCTCAGATTCTCTCCCTTTTCTCTCTTAGTTTAGTAAATATTATTTTCCATCGCCTTTAGGAGTAGCATTAGATTAGGAACCACATCATACACCTCACTCTGGACCAAACCATACATGACAAAGATAATACTAGTCCAAATGGGAAGACAACGAACTGTGACCTAAGGCTAACTATCTAGATGCCACAACTAGTTTGTTTGCGGAGTTCGACTAGATGGCGCGTGTAATGCTCGTATTCGTATGGTTGAGTGTAGGGGTATCTCGCCACTCATCATTGGCGCCGTTGCCGGGGACAGTGCTAGTTATCTAGATTAGTTATATCATACAAGGTTGCTATATAGGAATTAATGATATATCTTTTAAGAAGAATTAATTACAAAAAGTCACATACGAATTCACACATAGCTTCACAACCATGCCTCTCCTACAAGACTATGATAATGTCATACCTAGTGAGGAAATTCATTGGAGAACCGACGAATTATATGACAATGAAGACTGGAGTACACAATCTGAGGTGGGGGTTTCTTATAAACATAAACGAGGCAACATCGTCCCAACACACGAAAGCATAACTTACTCGATGACGATGAACCCCCACTGGCCACTACAAGCCTAATGCAAATACAAGAGGCAGTTTGAATCTCCCGTAGGCATCGTAAAGAGAGCTGCCTACCCAGGCTCGATTTAAACAACTTCCCTACTTTCTCAGAAGGCTATGACTTAGATCTGCATCAACGTTTACAAGCCTTCTACGATGCCTGCACATGGAACAACATTGATAACGGTTGGCAAAAACTTAAGCTCTTTCCTATGACACTCATTGGCCAAGCAAAATTATGGTATAGATCGTTAAAACCAAATTCAATATGACGTTGGCCAACAATGGTAGAATTCTTTAACGAAAGATATCAAACCTACGCAAGAGTCTCAGCCTTGAGGAAACAAATCCAAGAGTGGAAACAAGCACAACATGAACCCTTGGACATGGCCTTAGAAAGATATTATGCATTGTTAAACAACTGTCCAGGCCATGGGTTCTTTGAGGAAAGGCTAATGTACCATATAATTGATGGGCTTCGTGATGCAACAAGAGAAACCCTAGGGATGTATGCCCAAGGTCAACTATACGAACTATGAACCCATCAAATCCAAGAGCTTATTAAGCGGGTAGCAAAAGAAGAAGGAGAAATGGCTAGATGGGAGAGTGTTGAAAAACATCAATGGGACCAAAATTTCAACTTAACAAAGGTCCATGATCATAAAAAGGAGAAATTGACTTATCACAAGGAGAAAGAACCATCGTTGCCAGTACAACAATCATTAGAGGAAGTCGAGGCAAAGATCAATAAGATGTTGGAATGGACATATAAAAAGTGTGGAGAAGTTATTGATATTATTGGAGATAGAGTTTTGACAACCCAAGAAGCAGGACAAAACATCATTAGACATTCGGAAAGAAGGAATGAAGAAAATAAGAGCTCAACTGCCAATCATACATATGAATGCAATATATGCCTATACGATCACCCCAAGGGCCAATGCCCAATCTTGTTACATTTATATGAGCATTGGGGAAGCATGTTACATATAGAGTTCGTACAGAGATACTGTGTTTGATCACAGTGGCAACAATCCAAGTCGTGGGGGAATTCACCCCTAAACTGTAGACACCCTTCATATTATCCGAATCCAAACGCTTATCTAGTTCAACATCCTGTTTCTCCAATTGGGCCAACATACTCTATCTCACCACATTACCGTTCTCCATAATACTATTAGGCGATGTCCTCAACACCACCACCACCTTGTGCATCTTACACTTCTCCCAATTTTCAACATTCTCATCCTTTCCCTCCTTCTACATCTCCACCAACTGTTCCTAAGGTGTCTGCACCATAGCAACAACCCACGAATGCTACTTGTGCTATTTTTTCCAACAGCGGTGATAGACCTCAGCAACATCGAAGATGTCCCTTCTTTAGAAATGACCCTAGGAAGGGACAACACAATTCCAAAGCCACTGCATCCTCTGACTTAGCACAAGTCCAACACTGTGGTGCACCCTTATCTTCGAACCCAATGCCTCATGGTACTTCATCAGGGCCACCAACTAACCCTCCAACAACCATACGGCCCACTGAACATAGTCATGGAAGGCAACATCCCGATCCTTGCATACCATCTAATGGTCCTAAATATCATAGTGGGTCAACTTGTTATCTGGGAACTACATTGTATAAATTTCCCCACTATGCTTACTACAATCAAGTGTGTGAACCCCAATGGGGTACGTATGGCCAAGTTCCAATATTTCCAACATGCAAGGATCCCCATCGTCATTTATTAATCCTTGCCATCCTCAGCCATTTAGCTATGAGGGATATCCCCCATTCTAATAGCAAGTAGGATTAATAAATACTTTTCATTTTCTTTAATTTTACAACTTTTTATTTTCCAGTTTTTCATTTTTCAATTTCTTGTTTTATCTTTTTGTCTTTTTGTCTCTTTATGTTTTTATAAGTAATCTCATCTACGAATAAAACATTCATGTGGCTCGTTGGTTGAGGTGTGTTCGATGTTATCGAGTCTTGAGTGATCAATTATGTAGATAGTGAGCCCATTACACCCACTCATCCATTCTACAAATAAGAGGTTCTATTCAAGGGTACATTGATATTCTTGACATTCTTAAAAACTTAAAATTAATTTTGTGATTCATTGTACCTGGAATGAAGAAGGATGGATCAAGAGGGAATGATTAGGGTGTGACATCAAGGGGACTTGCGAAATTCTCTTTGGTGACTAAGATCCTTGTAGATCTAACAAAAAATGGGAGTAAGAGTAATCAAAAGGGCACTCCAAAAATCCATTGCTACTCTAAGGGGTTCCACTAGAAAGACATGCACCCATGCCTGAAGGTTGGTAGCTTCTCTGGATTCAGTATTCAAAAAAAAAAAAAAAAAAAAGAGAGAAAGAAAAAGGAGAAGAAAAAGAAAAGAAGAAAAAAAAAGTGTCACAAAACAAAAATCACTCCTCCCTTGAACAAAACGCCAAGTGATCGTACGCCTTGTTATTTTGGTACTCTCATAGTTGCTCATCATGGGATGAACCAATGTGGTGTCACTAATAAGAGGAATGGACTTGGTCCTGATCTTGGAACGACAGATTAATGACACTTTAATCATGCTTTACACGCTGGATTCACTATGCCCTGGGTTAGTTACCCTGTGTCCCAATCTCTGCAATCCCTGCTATCACCATCTCATCTCACTGTTCATGTAATTGTTACTCGTGTCTTGTGTAGCATAGAATTTTTACCTCATTCCGGTGATATTTACATGTGTGTGTTTTGTGGAATCAGTGTGGATTACATTTAACCCTTTTACTGCCCACAGACACTTTTAAGTGTGGTTACACAAGGGAAATATAGGTTGGAACCTGCTTTGGGGAGGACCCACTTGTGTAATCTTTTGTAATTTGCATTCATGATCCACCTTCCACACATCATTTCTTACCCTCAACATATTTTTCCATGATCTCCTTTCCCTACTACTATCCCTCTGATTCAACATTCCTATGAACCATCACATAACCTTTTTCTCTACCATCCAAGGTCCTTATTGATAAATTCCACACCATCATAAATTTCGTGCCTTTAGAACTAGTTGAATTACCCTACCCTTTAACAATCGTCCAAATGTCCTTAGTTTACATCGTTTAATTTCAAAGAAATATTAAAAATTCAGTACATTCTCTAAGTGTCCTAACTTCGATGAAAATAGATATATGTGACCCCCATTGTGCTAATCAACATCATTTGCAACTGTTCACGCAGGGGAAGTTTTTCAAATTCCTCTCTACGACTCGCAATTGTGCATCCCTTGCTTTCATATCCATAACTCGCTCGCTAGTACTCTGATTTTCATTCTGTTTGAACCTACTTGAACCTGGAGTGTTCAGCTTAGTCGTGGGGGAGGGGCACATGTCGAATAGCGCATAAATTTTTTAAAATTCATCATCACCCGAAGGACATATTTAAGGATAATTAGTTGTAAAATTAAGAATAAATGTGTCAAAAACAATTTCATCTCCTTAGCTATACCAGAAAATTAAATTTGGAAACCACCTAAGCAAAGAGGACTCAACATTATAATCTTTCGAGGGCATGTTCTTTCAATAATTAACATCACACAGAAATAAAGTAAATCTATTAAGGCAAGCAGTAAGGTATAACCTAACTTGGGTAACAACCTTACTAACGATTGGCCCCGTGTGATTGCAGATGGCCCCGAAATGTGGACAACAGGAAGGTCCTGCTCAAGGTGCGATCAAACAACCTAGGAGAGGAGGAAGACAAGATCCTACTGGACAACATGCAGAGCAGGAGGAACAATCATTTAGCATCCACCAAGAGGACCCTGCTACTGTACAATCAAGGCATGCGGAAGGAGGAGCTACTACAGCATCTGAACAGAGACGATATTTCACGTTGCCCTAGGATTGTGTTTAGACCATCTATGAAAGGTCCATATTCATAGTAGTGCTCATGGAATTAAACTTTGGACCTTTTGTAGAATTTTCTCCAGAGGCCGTTAGGGATCACCTCAAAGGATTCCCATTATGGCCTATCCTCTCTTAAAACGGTGCCTCGTACTTAGGGAAAATGTACCAATTTTGGCAAAATAAAGAGGAAGGCACCAAAGTTAACATTTGTGGTGTGATTGTTGATTTCTCTATTCAAGCCATTTTGAAAGTATTAAACCTTCCGCATACAGGGCCAAAGTTTGCTCAGAACCAGCTAGACAGTTTCAGAACCAAGCAACTTAATAAACTATTGACAAAGAATAAAAGGGTGGCAAAAGAAAAAGAGAAGGCTGATTGGGATGCCTCTATGGCACAAGCGCAAACTTACACATGTGCCAAGGCATTCAAGGACTTACAAGAGGAGAAACTCCAGGCCATACTTCAACGTCATCAAATCCCAAGACCTGGAGTGCAAGAAAAGGGAAAGAAACCCATGGAGGAGCCACCACCACCAGGAACTACATGAGTTTTACCAAACCTTGTAGTTATAGGATTTTCTTTTGCATTCTTCGTGTTGTGTCTCATTTTTTTTGTAATTCCACACTACGGCATGAATCCATTCTAGTCAGTCAATAATCCCATACCTATCCACTATGTAATAAATGGAGCTTGTTCTCAATTTAACTCAAGGACGAGTTTTCATTCAATCGTGGGGGTATGATGAGTTGTGTGCTACTAGCTGTGATATCATGTATGGGATATCATAGCCTACACAATATCGCATACGTGATATCATAGCCTAGACGCGATATCACATACGCAATATCGTAGCCTATCTCCTCATCTATAAATAGAGGCAGGTAGATTGGAGTTTGATGTTAAGTTTTGATTTTAGCTCTTAGTGTTAAAGTAGGGACTTTCTATCAGTTTTTCCTCTCAACCCTTTCTCCCAGTGCATGCCCGCAGTGCAATGATTGTAATTGTACGACATCCTTATTCAAGTGTGATGTACTTGGAAACGCACATAACCGGAAATAAAGATCGAGATTACTTCATCATTGCAGCATTCACTTAGCTTAATTATTTAAATAATTATTATTGTTATTGTTATTCATTGCTTTCTTAGCTAATATCTCTCTCACCCTTAAACTCCTATTAAACACGGAATGAGTACAACTTAATCACAAGCATTTAAGTGGGACTACTTGGTAACCTAGTAGCATACCTAGGATCTGCGCTTGGTAATCCTAGTGGTAGTCATGCATGAGGTCCAAGATGTGTACGGATGATTAAGGAACGGATCCTCATCGTACTTAGGCTAGCTTAGATTCTCTTCCTTTTCTCTCTTAGTTTAGTAAATATTACTTTCCATCACCTTCAGGAGTAGCATTAGATTAGGAACCACATCATACACCTCCCTTTGGACTAAACCATATGTGACAAATATAATACTAGTCGAGGTGGGAAGACAATGAACTGTGACCTACGGCTAACTATCTAGATGCCACAACTAGTTTGTCTATGGAGTTTGACCAGATTGCGTGTGTAACGCTCATATTCGTATGGTTGAGTGTAGGGGTATCTCGCCATTCATCAGGAGGCCTTGGATAGAAAAGCACGAAGAAAAATTCATTTATGTCTTTCTTGTTCAATGCTACTCAATGTTTTTAAAGTTCTAACAGCCAAAGATTTGAGGAATAATTTAAAATATTTGTACCAAAAAAAATCTATTGCTAACAAATTGTTTCATAAGAGGAATTTATACACACTCAAGATGCCTAAAGGTATGTTAATTATTGATCATTTAAGTATCTTCAATGATTTCATGATGCAACTTGAAGCAATTGAAGATAAAATGAAAGAGGAAGATCGTTGTATCTTTTAAAGTATTTTCCTAAGTCTTGGAATACTTTTGCAACATCAGTGAGTAATTCTATGTCAACTCTTAATTTTGATACTGATGAGTTGCAATTTTGTCCACCGCGATATCACATACGTGATATTGTAGCCTATCTCCTCATCTATAAATAAGAGGTAGACAGTTTTGATAGGCAGTTTTTTTGATAAGTTAGTTTTAGACTTAGTTTTGATTTTAGTTTCTATTTTTCCTCTAAACCCTTTTCCTCCCAGTGTATGCTCGCAATGTGGTGAATGTAATTGTATGACATCCTTTATTCGAGTGTGATGTACTTGGACATGCACATGACTGGAAATAAAGATCGAGATTACTTCATCATTGTAGCATTTACTTAGCTTAATTATTTAATTAATTGTTATTTATTGCTTTCTTAGTTAATACCTTCTCACCCTTAAACTCCTGTTAAACACGGAATGAGTACAACTTGATTACAAGCATTTAAGTGTGACTACTTCGTAACCCAATAGCGTACCTAGGATCTGTGCTTGGTAATCCCAGTGGTAGTCATGCACAAAGTCCAAGATGTGTATGGATAATCAAAGAACGGATGCTCATCGCACTTAGGCTAGCTTAGACTCTCTCTCACCCTTTCTCTCCTAGTTTAGTTAATATTAGTTATATCCGATCATAAAGAAATAACCAGATATATCTCGTTATATCATACAAGGTCATAAAGAAATAACTAATCTAGATTAGTTATATTAGTTAACAAGATTAGTTATATTAGTTACTTGGACAGTGCTAGTTATCTAGATTAGTTATATCATGCAAGGTCACTGTATAGGAATTAACGATATATATTTTACCAAGAAATAATTATAAAAATTCATACATAAATTCACACACAATTTCACAACCATGGCTCTCCTACAAGACTATAACAATGCCACATCTAGTGGGGAAATTCATTGGATAACCAATGAATTATATGACAATGAAGATTGGAGTACGTAACCCAAGGTGGGGGTTTCTTATAAACATGAATGAAGGTAGCATTTTTCCAATGCATGAAAGCATAACTTACTTGATGATGATGAACCCCTACTGGCCACTACAAGCCTAATGCAAATACAAGAGGTTGTTCGAATCTCTCGTAGGCATCGTAAAGAGAGCCGTCTACCCAGGCTCGATTTAAACAACTTTCCCAATTTTTCAAGAGGCTACGACTTATATCCACATCAACATTTACAAGCCTTCTACGATGCCTGCACATGGAACAACATTAATAACGGTTGGAAAAAATCAAGCTCTTTCCTATGACACTCATTGGCCAAGCAAAAGTATGGTATAGATCGTTAAAACCAAATTCAATACGACGTTGGCCAACAATGGTAGAACTCTTTAACAAAAGATATCAAACCTACGCATGAGTGTCAGCCTTGAGGAAACAAATCCAAGGGTGGAAACAAGCACAACATGAACCCTTGGACATGGCCTTAGAAAGATATTATGCACTATTAAAAAATTGTCCAAGACATGAGTTCTCTGAGGAAAGGCTAACGTACCATATCATTGATGGGCTTCGTGATGAAACAAGAGAGACCTTAGGAATGTATGCCTAAGGTCAACTATACAAACTACGAACCCATCAAGTCCAAGAGCTTATTAAGTGGGTAGCAAAAGAAGAAGGAGAAATGGCTAGATGGGAGAGTGTTGAAAAACATCAACACGATCAAAATCTCAACTTAACAAAGGTCCATAATCACAAAAAGGAGAAATCAACCAATCTCAAGGAGGAAAAACCATCTTTGCCAGTATCACAATCATTAGAGGAAGTTAAGGAAAAGATTAATAAGATGTTGGAATGGATGCATAAAAACTGTGGAGAATATATCGATATCATTGGAGATAGAGTTTTGACAACCTAAGAAGCATGACAAAATATCAGTAGACATTGAGAAAAAAGGAATGAAGAAGATAAGAGCTCAACTGCCAATCATACATATGAATGCAACATTTGGCTGTACGATCATCCCAAGGGCTAGTGCCCAATCCTGTTACATTTATATGAGCATCGGAAAAACACGTTACACCCAAAGTTCATATAGAGATACTGTGTTCGATCACAGTGGCAAAAATCCCAATCGTGGGGAAAGCCATCCCTAAACTAGAGACACCCTTCATATCATCCGAATCCAAATGCTTATCTCATCCAATACCTTATTTCTCCAACTAGGCCAACATACTCCATCTCACCGCATTACCATTCTCCTTAATACTATCAGCCCATGTCCTCAACACAACCACCACCTTGTGTACCTTACACTTCTCCTAATTTTCAATGTTCTCATCCTTTCCCTCCTTCTACATTGCCACCAACTATTCCTAAAGTATTTGCACCATAGCAACAAACCCCGAACGTTACTTGTGCTACTATTGCCAACAGCAGTGAGAGACCTTAGCAACATCGAAGGCGTCCCTTCTTTAGAAATGACCCTAGGAAGGGACAACACAATTCCAAGGCCACTGCATCCTCCAACTCAACACAAGTCCAACACTATGGTGCATCAAACCCAATGCCTCATGTTACTTCATTAGGGCCACCAGTTAACACTCCAACAACCATACGGCCCAATGAACACATGCATGGAGGGCAATGTCCCGATCCTTGCGTATCATCTAATGGTCCCAAATATCATAGTGGGTCAACTCTTTATCTAGGAACCACATCTCATAAATTTCCCCACTATGTTCACTCTAATCAAGTGTGTGAACCCCAATGGGGTAAGTATGACTGGGTTCCAATATTTCCAACATGCAAGGATCCTCATCTTCCATTTATAACATTTAGTTATGGGGGATATCCCCCATTCTAGTAACAAGCAGGATTAATAACCACTTTTTATTTTCTTTAATTTTATAACTTTTTTTCCAAGTTCTTAAATTTTCAATTTCTTGTTTTATCATTTTTCCTTTTTTATCTTTTTATGCTTTTGTAAGTAATCTCATCTACGAATAAAACACTCACGTGGCTCGTTGGTTGAGGTGTGTTCTATGTTATCGAGCCTTGAGTGATCAATTATGTGGACAATGAGCCCATTACACCCACTCATCCATTCTACAAATAAGAGGTTCTGATCGAGGGTACAGTGATATTCTTGACATTTTTAAAACTTAAAATTAATTTTGTGTTCATTGTACCTAGAATGAAGAAGGATGGACCAAGAGGGAATGATTAGGGTGTGAAATCAAGGGGACTTGAGGATTCTCTTTGATGATGTCTGTGGGAGTTATCATGCAACATGGTTGTACTAAGATCCTTGTAGATCTAACGAAAAATGGGAGTAAGAGTAATCAAAAGGGCACTCAAAAATCCAATGTTGTTCTAGGGGGTTCCACTGGAAAGACATGCATCCATGTTTGAAGGTTGGTGGCTTCTCTAGAATTAGTAGTCATAAAAAAAAAAACAAAGGAAGTGCCACAAAACAAAAATCACTCCTCCCTTGAACAAAATGCCAAGTGATCGTACGCCTTGTTGTTCTAGTTCTCTCATAATCACTCATCATGAGATGAAACAATGCAGTGTCACTGATCAGAGGAATGGACTTGGTCCTAATCTTGGAATGATGGGTTAATGACACATTAATCGTGCTTTACATGGAGGATTCACTGTGCCCTAGGTCAGTTACATCATGTCCCAATCTCTACAATCCCTTTTATACACCATCTCATCTCACTGTTCATGTAATTATTGCTCATGTCTCATATAGCATAGAATTCTTACCTCATCCTGGTGATATTTACATGTGTGTGTTTTGTGGAACTAGTACGGATTACATTTAACCCTTCAAGTTCCCATGGACACTTTTAAGTGTGGTTACACAAGGGCATTATAGGTTGGAACTTGCTTTAGGGAGGACACACTTGCATAATTTTTGTAATTTACACTCATGACCCATCTTCCACACACCATTTATTACCCTTAGCATATTGCCAATGATTTTCTTTCCCTTATTACTATCCCTTCGATTCAATGTTCCTATGAACCATCACATAGCCTTTTTCTA
>MNCI01003644.1:106609-136257 GCA_015680685.1 Gnetum montanum | reverse complement strand
AATTTTTCTCTATGACTTGCAATTATGAGACCCTTGCTTTTATACCTATATCTCACTCGCTGGTACTCTAATTTTCATTCTGTTTGAACCTACTTGAACCCAGAGTGTTCAGCTTAGTTGTGGGGGAGGGGCAGATGCTAAATAGCACATAAATGTTTTGAAATTCATCATCGCCCGAAGGAAATATTTAAGGGTAATTAGTTGTAAAATTAAGAATAGAATGTATCAAAAACAATTTCATCCCCTTAGGTACACCGAGAAACTAAAATTGGAAAACCACCTAAGTAACGGACTCACTATTATAATCTTTTGGGAAACATCACACGGAGATAAAATAAGTTAATTAATTAAGGTAAGCAGTAAGGTATAACTTAACTTTGGTAACAACCTTACTCACGCTTGACCCCATGTGATTGCAGATGGCCCCGAAACATGGACAACATGAAGGTTCTGCTCAAGGTGGAAGTAAATGACCTAGGAGAGGCGAAGAACAAGTCCCTGCCAGAAAACATGCAAAACAAGAGGAACAATCATTTAGCACTCATCAAGAGGACCCTCCTACCATACAGTCTGAGTAGGCAGAAGGAGGTGCTGCTGCAGCGCCTGAATAGGGACAACATATCACATTGCCCTAGGATTGTGTTTAGGTGATCCATGAAAGGTCCACATTCACTGCGGTGATTTTGGAATTAAATTTTGAATATTTTGCAGAGTTCGCTCCCAAGGCTGTTAGGGATCATCTCAAAGGGTCTCCCTTATGGCCTACCCTCTCTGAAAGAGGTGCCTAGTACCTAGGGGAGATGTACCAATTCTGGCACAATAAAGAACAAGGCACCATGGTTAACAATTGTGGTGTGACTGTTGATTTCTCTGTTCAAGCCATTTTGGAAGTATTAAACCTTCCGAATATAGGGCCAAAGGTTGCTCAAAACCAACTAGACACTTTCAGAACCGAGTAACTTAATACACTATTGATAGAGAATAAAAGGGTGGCAGAAGAAAAAGAGAAGGCTAATTAGGATGCCTCTATGGCACAAGCGCAAACTTACATGCATGCCAAGGCACTCAAGGCCTTACAAGAGGAGAAACTCTAGGCCATACTTCAATGCCATCAATCCTAAAGACCTAGATCACAAGACAAGGGGAAAGCACCTATGGAGGAGCCACCACCACCAGGAACTACATGAGTTCCACCAATTTTGTAGCTGTAGAATTTTTTTGTGTTGTGTCTCAATTTTTCTTTCATTCCACACTATAGCATAAACCCATTTTCACCATCCATTAATCCCGTACATATCCACTATGCAATCAATGGAGTTTGTTCTCACTGTAACTTGAGGATGAGTTTTCACTTAGTCGTGGGGGTATGATGAGTCATAATTTTGTCCACCGCGATATCGTAGCCTATCTCCTCATCTATAAATAAGAGGTAGATAGTTCTGATAGGCATTTTTTTGATAAGTTAGTTTTAGAGTTAGTTTTGATTTTAGTTTCTATTTTTCCTCTTAACCCTTTTCCTCCAAGTATATGCCTACAGTGTGGTGAATGTAATTGTACAACATCCTTTATTTGAGTGTGATGTACTTGGACATGCACATGACCAGAAATAAAGATCGAGATTAATTCATCATTGGATCATTCACTTAGCTTAATTATTTAATTAATTATTATTTACTGCTTTCTTAGTTAATACCTTCTCACCCTTAAACTCTTGTTAAACGCAGAATGAGTATGACTTGATTACGGGCATTTAAGTGTGACTACTTGGTAACCCAGTAGTGTACCTAGGATCTGCGCTTGGTAATCCCAATGGTAGTCATGCATGAAGTCGAAGATATGTATGGATAATCAAGGAATGGATGCTCATCGCACTTAGGCTAGCTTAGAGTCTCTCTCACCCTTTCTCTCCTAGTTTAGTTAATATTATTTTCCACTGCCTTCAGGAGTAGCATTAGCATAGAAACACATCATACACCTCACTCTGGACTACACCATACATGACAAAGCTAATACTAGTCCAAGTGGGAAGATAGCGAACTATGACCTAAGGCTAACTGTCTAGATGCCACAACTAGTCCATCTGCGGAGTTTGACCGGATCGTGCGTGTAACACTCGTATTCGTATGGTTAAGTGTAGGGGTACCTTGCCACTCATCAGATACTATTGTATCCCAACTCCTTAGTGAAGAAATGAGAATTAAAAGGTTTCCCTTGTCCAAAGTGATATTTTCCTTGCCAAAAACTCCAACATAAAGTTGAATGAAAGTCCATAGTTTAAACCTCCTAGATCCCAGAAAAATTCCACCAAACCAAGATGTTGGAATTGTGGAAAAATAGGTTATTTTAAAAAATATTGTAAAGTAGCAAAGAAAGGAAAATAATTTGCAAATAATAGTTAAAAATGAAATTCCTCCTTCTCATCAAGAGGGAGATTTGTATGTGGTGCCATCAGTTGATGACATAGAGAGTTTCTTGGTATATTGATTCTGGTGCTTTCTATCACTATGCCCCACACCTTGAATGGTTTTGTGAATACTTTGTTTATGATCTCGATGTGGTCAAACTAGGTGATAATGGTCTTTGTGATGTTGTTGGGTACAGTAAAGTTAAAATCCAATTTAAGGATGGAACCATTAAAACTATATCTCATGTTCATTGTGTACCTAAACCCACAATAGGTCTCTTATCTATGAGTGAGTGAGATTTTGCAAGTCTAACAATCATATTTGGTGAAGAAAAATGTAAAATCTTGCAAGGGTCTTTACTTCGAGCCATTGGTGTAGAGGTGGGAAGACTTTACTAGTTGGAAGCAAAAATGTTGTAGCACAACTTCAACATGGTAGCTATTACTGACTTGCATTCAAGCATTGATCTTTGGCATAGAAGATTAGCACGTTTAGGTGAAAAGGTCTAAAGGAACTACATAAAAAAGGTAAAATTAATCTTATAGAGGAATCTCTATGTTTTTGTCATCATTTCCTACTTGGTAATCAAACACGTTTAAGATTGCCAAGAAGTAATGCTAAAGTTAATCAAGTGTTAGAGTTAATACACAATGATGTTTGTGAAGTAGTTAAAGACTTGTAAACATTCTTACTTGAAGGTGCTACATATTATGTTTCATTCATTGATGATTTTTCAAGGAAAGCTTGGATCTATTTAATAAAACATAAGTGTGAAGTATTTAAAAAATTTAAAGAGTTCAAAGCTCTTATTGAAAATTATTCAAGATAGAAAATCAAGGTTCTTAGAATAGATAATGATGGTGAATTTTTCTTCCATTCTTTTAACAATTTTTGCAAAGAACATGGCATATATAGGAAAAAAACTATTCCAAGAACTCTTGAATAGAATGGAGTAGTTGAATGTTTTAATAGAACATGGCTAGAAAGAATCAGATGCATGCTAAGTGAAGCTATTCTTGGTAAACATTTTTGGGCTGAAGCTACAACAACTACTTGCTATCTCATCAATAGGTATGCATCCTTTGCAATTGATGGAAAGATTCCAAAAAACATTTGAGTGGCAAGTTTATTAATTTGAATTATCTTTGAGTTTTTGGATGTGAAGCTTATGTTTACATTCCAAAAATTGATAGATCAAAATTAGACTATAAGTTTTTAAGATGTATTGTCCTTGGTTATGGTCATGGTGTTAAAGCTTATAAGTTGTATAACCCAGAAACTAAGAGGGTTATCTATAGTCATGATGTTGTATTTAGAGAGTCTTCCAAACATATTAAGTATGATTTCTCTAATGATGTGACATCTAATCACGTATATTTTCTAGTTAATAAAGGAAATTCATATGGTCATCCTTCCTTGGTAGGAGATATTTCTCCTGTCCAACAAGATGATGTGCATAATATACATGACATAAGTACAAGGGAAGATGAAAGTAAAGATGAGGAAATTGAGTATCAACATGATGCTCCATAAACTTCACAACCCTTAAGATAGTCTAGTCACATAAGAAAATTACCCACTCAATTTGAAGATCAAATTCTAATCGCTGAAGCTGAACCACTTACTTAAGATGAAGTGTGTACATCTCTTTATCATAAAGAATGGAAGCAAGTGATGGATGATGAAATGTCTTCTATTTATAAGAATAAGACATGGGAATTGGTTGAACTTCCATTTGATAGAAAACCAATTGGATGTAAGTGGGTGTTCAAAATTAAATCTAGTGACTAGTTTAAAGCACGTCTTGTTGCTAAGGGTTATTCCCTAAAGAAGGGAATTGATTATGATGATATCTTCTTCCCTATGGTAAAATTAACATCCATTAGGTCATTGCTTTCAATAGTAATGCTTATGATCTAGAACTTGAACAAATGGATGTAAAAACTACTTTCCTCAATGCTGATCTTGAAGAGGAAATATATATGCTTCAATTTAAAGGGTATGAAGTGAAAAGAAAAGAGCATATGGTATGTCAATTGCTAAGATCATTGTATGGTCTCAAACAAGAACCAAGGATGTGAATTAAAAAAATTTAACGAACACATGTTAAATCTTGGCTTCATTAGAAGTCAAGAAGACTCTTGCTTATATGTCAAAAATAAAAATGGAAAACTCTTAATTTTACTACTATATGTTGATGACATGTTAATAGTAGGAAGTGACATGGATGACATTAAGGGGTTGAAACAACTTCTTTCTTCTTGGTTTGAAATGAAAGATCTTAGTGTTGTTAAAATGATTTTGAGCATGGAAATTAAAATAAATAGAGGTAATAACAAAATTTGTATTGGACAATCTGCATATGTGCAAAATATCTTAAAAAGATATAATATGCAAGATTGTAAGCCTATGGAAACACCCTGTGAAATTGGGATGAAACTCTTACTTAAACAATGCCCCAAAATAGATGATGAAAAAGAGCTCATGATAAAAATTCCATATGCTAGTGTTGTCAGTAGTTTGATGTATGTAATGGTCACTACTAGACCTGATATTGCATACATTGTTGGAAAACTCAGCAGATGTATGTCTAATCTAGGGAAACAACACTAGATTGTTATAAAATGAGTTTTTCAATATTTTTATGGTACTAGTTTGGTATTTTTTATCAAAGTGATTCATCCATTCTACATGGTTATGTGGATACTTATTGGGGTGGGGATTTAGACAATAGAAAATGAACTAGTGGATATGTGTTCAATATCTTTGGTGGTGCTATCTCTTGGAAAAGCCAATTGCAGTCTTGTGTAGCTCAATCTACTACTAAAGTAGAATATGTTTCTGCAAACCTAGCTAGTCAGGAAGTAGCATGGCTTCAAAGATTAGTGGCTAAACTCAGAATTTATAAAAAAATTGTGAAAATTTTTTATGATAACTAAAGTGCAATTTATATATCCAAGAATCCCACTTTCCACAGTAGAATGAAGCATATAGAAATACAATATAACTATATTCGAGAGCAGATAAATGAACAAAGAATTATTCTTGAAAAAATAAAGATAGAAGAGAATCCTATTGATATGATGACAAAATTTTTATGGTGTTGAATAGCTATTGGTGTCATGAAAGGTGATATCATCTAAGGTCTAGAATAGGCTTCACAGCAACTTACTCTACAAGTGTTGTGTCATGGGATCTTAGTCATGCTCTGAAGTGGTAGTAGAACAAGCATTTTTCATGGTCGAAGCATGGGAAATTGTGTTTTCCACATCAAGATAATTTGAGAAAATATTTTGTCATGCTAGGACCCCACTACGCTATGTAGCATAGCACTTAGACCAAGGTGATTTTTGATGAAATTTGCTCTGTTTTTCTACGTCACACTACTCACACTTCAAGGATGAAGTGGGGTAGGCATCTTTGAAAACAAAATATCTACCAACTACATCTTCTGCGTCTGATCTAACACTTGCAATAGTTTTAACACCACCTGGCCTGCTACGTTGTGCAGCATAGCGTAGTGTAGTAGGCCTCATAGTTAGAAATTGGCTAAACTGTTTAGTCCATCCTCAGTGCCTCTTTTGTGCAAACTAGCCTCATGACTGGGTGTTTTGTTGATTATGCTATAGAGGGTGGCAAGCATGCTCAGAAGTGGCTTTGCAGGCATTAGGACTTCTAGGGTACCATGTTGTCTGTGTGGTCTAGTGTGACACTGCGCTTGTAGAGATCCCTGCCCAAATTTCAGGACTATGGTGAATCATGAAAGTCCCAAAATTGATGGTGTTTCAAAACTTATTTAATCACCCTTCTAAGTTTTTTATCTTCAAGTTGATCAAAGCATGGTACTCCCAAGTGAGCATAATAACCTAGGAGTGAACTATGGAGGGAACATCATACAACAAGCCACCAATGTTTAATGGGATTGACTTTACATAAGAAAACATGAAAGTAAGGATTATTTGAATCAATGGAATTTAAAGTATGATAGTCCATCATGGAAGAATACATTGATCCCATCGATAGCACTATATACACTACATTTCCTATAGATAAGTAGTCTAACGATGACAAGCATAAGTATATGTATGATTCAAAGGCTAGGAATGGTCTCTATTATGCTCTTAGTAATCATAAATTTAATAGAATAGTTGGATGTAAAACTACCAAAGAAATTTGGAAAGTTTTGGAAGACACTTATGAGGGAGCCTTAGTGGTGAAATAATCCAAGCTTCTAGTCTTGTGATCTGAATATGACAAGATGAAAATGAAAGAGGGTGAAAGGGTTAAAGATTATTTCTCTAGGACCAATGATATTTTAGTAGCCATTAGAGGTATAAGGAAAGAGTTACCAGAGAGTGAAGTTATCATTAACATGATTAGAACTCTATGTCCTAAATTTAGATTCAAAATCACTATTATAAAATAAATTAGGAATTTCTTTGTTCTTAAATTTGAAGAGTTGCAAAGTGCACTTGTAGTATATGAAATAAATCTCATCAATGAAGGTGCTATCAAAGAAAAACCCATTGCTCTTAAGATATCTTTAAAATAAAAGGAGATATCTGATTATGATGCAAATAATGATGATAAGCTAAGGCTTCTAGCAAGAAAATAAAAAAGATTAAATCAACTGAATAGTAAAGCTAAAACAAAAGTTAAGTAATCCAAACTTTCTAATCTTGATATATTTTCTATAGAATGTTGGATATGTGGTGGAAGAGGCCATATGACCTTTGAATACCCTAGTGATTATAGGTTGTAAAAGAAAGAGTATATAGAAGAAAGGAGAACATGGAATTTCTATACAAGTTAGGATGATGAACATAATGATAGCTTCATAGACTCGCATCTTTGTGCATAGCCTTAACAAATTAGGAACCCATCAATGATCCAATCTGTGATGATGAAGCTAAAGAATATAAGAATACTTTGGAAGAAAGGTATGCGTTACTTTGTAATGAGATCCTTATTCTAGAAAAGTTATTATAGAAGGAAATAGAAAAGAAAATGTTTATACTACTATTTTCGGAGATATTCTACCTTGAATCCAAGTGCTTGATTAGCAATATAGGTGATGTTCATATATGGCATAGGAAATTAGGCCACATCAAGAAAGACATTCTTCAAACCCTTGTATCTAAAGATATGGTTAAGGGACTATCCAAACTCAAGGAAGAATCTTTGAATACTTGTGAAGCCTATTAGAAAGGAAAATAAACAAGGTTAAGTTTTGGTAAGAAGAATTGCATCTCCATCTTATGTCCCTTACAATTACTTCATATAATCTTAGATGATCCCTCTCAAACTCTTAGTTTAGAAAAGAAAAGGTATTATTTAACCATTGTTGATGATTTTTCTTGCTTTACATGGGTTGTGTTCTTATATCACAAAGATGAAGCTTTTGAGAATTTTATGAGAATTTGTAATTAGATACAAAATAAAAAAGAATATGCTATCAAAACCATTAGAAGTGACAATGGAGGAGAATTCAAAAATGCCAAATTTGAAGAATATGATCACAAATGATATTCTACATCAATTTTTTACTCCCAGGACTCCTCAAAAAAAAAAAAATGGAGTTGTAGAATGAAAGAACAGGATTCAAAATAAAATGGACAGAACTCATTTGAAGAACAAAAACATTCCATATCATTTTTTGGCTGAAGCAATCAATACAGCATGCTACATCTCTAATAGAGTTCTGTTAAGGCGATTCACTACCAAAACTCCATATGAACATGGACTTGTAGAATGCCTTTAGTTAGTTATTTCTATATTTTTGATGCAAAATATTACATTTTAAGTGATAAAGATGCTCTAAGAAAGTTTGATTCCAAAACTAATGAGGAGATATTTCTAGGATACTCTATAGTTATTAGAGCATATAGGGTGTTCAACAAAAGAGCACTGTGAAGGAAACTATAAACATGAAAATACATGATAGTTTGCATTTTGATTATGAAGAAGCTCCTATTTAAAAGATATCAAATACCTCCCATGTAGAAATTGAGAAAGATTTTGAAGTAGAAATTGAGCATGAAGATACTTCTCCAACTTACTCCAAAATGCCTGGACTCCAAAGATCACATTCCCTTAATGATGCTTTTAGACAAGTAGAAGAGGAAATAGAAAATAGTAGTCAAATAAAAGAGGTGTGTGCCTATCCTACCTATCTTTCATATATTGAACCCAAAAACTTTAGAGAGGAAGAAAAGTAGGAAGGATGGATTTTAGTCATGTAAGATAAGTTAAATTAAGTTTTCAAAAATGATGTGGGAATTAACTCCTAAACCCAACAACAAGAAAATTATTGGAACAAAAAGGGTATTTAGAAATAAGATAGATGAAAATAGAAACATTGTTAAAAATAAGACCAGATTGATTGCTAAAGGATATAATCAGCAAGAGGATATTGATTTTGATAAAACATTTACTCCTATGGCTAGGCTTGGATTAATCTAACTTCTTCTAGCTTATGCAAGTATCAAAGGAATCAAACTGTATCAAATGGATGTCAAAACTACATTTCTAAATAACACCATTTAAGAGGAAGTATATTTTGAGAAGGCTAAAGGTTTTATAGATCATATCCATCTAGATTATGTCTATAAACTGAAAAGGACCCTTTATGGGCTCAAATAAGCCTTTAGAGCTTGGTATGATAGACTTTCACAACATCTCATGTCTAATGGTTTGAAAGAGGTAGGGATGATGTAACTTTGTTTCTAAAACATGAATGTAAGGATCTACTTATTGTCCAAATTTATGTTGATGATATTATTTTTGGAGCTACTAAAGAAATTTTATATAAGCAATTTTCAAATCTTATGCAAACAGAATTTGAAATGAGCATGATGGAGAACTTAACAACTTCCTTGAATTTCAAATTATTCAAACTAAAGGTGGTGCCTTTCTTTGTCAAAAAAAAAATACATCGAAGATCTATTACATAGATATAATTTGGCTAATGTGAAAGCTAAGATAACACCAATGACTCCACACTTCAAACTAAGTAAAGGTGAACAAGAAAAATCTATCGATCTTAAGCTCTATAAAAGTATGATAGGTAGTTTACTATATTTAACTACTAGTAGACTTTGAAACACCACCAAAATTTGCATATTGTAATAATTTTTCATCATGTAGCCTTCACCCCATGAAACTCAAGGTAAAACTTCACTGTAAATGTGAAGATTGTAACCCATGAGGGGAAATCTCACATATTTCATACTTTCAAGACTGAAAAAATGCCTCATAAGTGGTCAAAGCCTCATTTCCAAAGTGAAAAAAGTTACACAGAATCTACAATTGGGTTTGGGGGCTCAAAAATGCCTTTTGGGATGCCAAAAATGGTAATTTGATAGGTTTTATGGGGGCTATATACTTTTCTACGCTGGAAACACCTACAAGGGGTAGAGCTCACCTACCCCTAGCATGGAGGGCTGTGGGTGACCTATTCCTAGCATGAAAGGGAAAACCTCAATGTGGAAGGGTATGGGGGACTCTATGCTGAGCGTAGAAACTTCACCTCCAACATGAAGATTGCATACCCAATGTGGAAATTACATGCCCCCAATGTAGAAGCTACAAAGACTAGATTTTAGCACTTCATGCACTTCAACATTGATCCTGCATGCTAGGGTAGAAGGTTGAAGGCCCAACATAGAAGATCTACCTCTAAAGTAGATGGTGTACCCATATTACTATTTATAGTAAATGAAATGGCCATTACAGTTTAACACTTACTATATATATGGTAACCCCAAAATTTGAACACCCATTTTACTTGTACATGGTAGAAATTTGTAGAAAAATTATAGCTAATTTGCAACCATATTATAGCCCATTCCATGGCCAAAAACCTATAAAACCAAAACCTCAACACCATTTTCAAGTTCCACACTTTGGAATTTTTAAGCACTTTAGTATTTTTGCATCCCAAGAGTTCTTACAAACTTGTAGAAATGTAGCTTCTTAGAGTCTTCCAATGTGGAACCCCTGTAGCCTCATTACCCCACTTGTTACCCGCCTTGAGATTTGTGATTTTTTGGTTTCTATGTTGCACTCCTAGGATCCCCAACTCCTAGCATGGAGCATTTTGATAGCCAAATTCTTCACATTTCTCAACCTACCCCAAATAGTAACCAACATTATAGATCTGGAGTAGCAACAAAGGATGTTCATTAGCATCAAGAGTGGCAGGACCTCCATATTATGGAGTTGATTGCATTGGCTTCAACAAACCCTAAACCTTCATTAAAGTGAATCCCCTTTTCTCTCCCATGGGCAACATTTGTACACATCCCTTGAACTTATTCCTTATTTTTCTCAATAAATTTTGAAAGTGTCAATTTTTGTGCAATTCGTATTTGAATTCCAATTATTGGATCTATGTTTTTCTTTACATTATTCATTTTTTTACTTCATAAGTCCCAAGGTGATTTGTTGGACTATTCATAGTACCTTGAATCCTATTTTTCTAGACACCTTAGGGATTTGGGGTTAAAGCTATTGCATTGAGATTTTTAATTTTTCTAATGACTGAATTTTTCAGTTGCTATAGACTTGATATTGCTATAAGTATTAGAATTTATGTTAGGTATCATTTCAAAACTATTAATAGAGTTTTTCATTATCTAAAAGATACTACTAATTAGGGACTTTTGTATCTAAAGGACTCCACACTTGATCTTACTAAGTATCATGATGTAGATTGGGTAGGCTATATAGATGATCATCGAAGCAGAAGTGGAAATTGTTTCTTTCTAGAAAAGAATCTTATCTCTTGAGGAACTAAGAAGAAAACTTCTACAATGCTATCCATGGTGGAAGAAACGTATATTTTAGTTGGAAATTCATGTAAAAAATTTTATGGATGAAAGAAACACTCAAGAATCTAGGGATCAAATTGGACCACACACCTATTTTTTGTGATAAAAATAGTGTTATTAACATGATCAAAAATCTTGTTCAATACTCTCCTACAAAGCACATTGAAATTTGGCCTAATTTCATAAGAAAACATACTCATCTTGGGCATGTTAAGTTAGAATATATTGGGATAGATAATCAACTTACTGATGCCTTCACCATGCTTCTTGATTAACAAAGACTTACTTATCTATGTAAAGACATAGAGATATTTCCCTATCATATTAGGTAAGATACATATTTTTCTTAATAAAAAAAGGGGAAGCTTATATTTATGGGGAATTTTAGAAGGAAAATTCTTTTTGATGATGCCTAAAAAGGGAAAGTATTATATGTTATACCTTTGTTTGCCTATTATTATATGCATGTTATTATTTGTTATGATAATCCATTTTCTCAAGTTTTTGACATTACCAAAAATGGTAAGATTGTTGATCATTTGGTATGTCAAAACCTTGGAAAATATAGAATTTATAAGTGTGTTTGTGAGATATTACAAGACTAAGATAGGAGTATAATGATACCAAGATAAGACCATGATTTGATAAATTTAAGTAATAAAGTCCAACAAGGAATGCACAGATTTGAAAGAAATCACAAGGATGCAAGATATCCAAAATTCAAAAGAATATGTCCTTGAGTTTTCCAAGAAATCTCATTTTGTAGTAAGACATCTCTACTTAGAAGCTCTAATCATTCTAAGAAAAAATGGATGTCTCTAGTGGAGTTAAGATATCTTAGGCAATATGTCTTAGTTGAGACATCCCAATTCCAATCTAGACATCTCACTCAGGATGTCTTAGGTTAGATGAGATGTGTCACCTACAAGATGGAAAAATCCAATAAGATATCTTATGCTGGTGCAAGACATCTTAACTAATCATTTCTAGTCATTATATGAACTCCAACAAACATATGATGTTGACAAGGCTATAAAAGAAGATGATACATTTTTGGGAAATGAAAGCATTGTTCATGTGATCAAGCCATCATTGTATAGATATTTTGAGATATTTTTGGACCTTAATTCTCTATTAATTGTTAAGTTTTTTATTGAATTTAATAAAGCCAAAGGCAAGGGATCTAAAGCTTAGTTTATTTTCTTTCTTGATCTTTCTTTTCACTCTTTATAGGACCTAATAGGTTGGATGTGCTTCATAGGGGAAGACATCCTTAAGCTTGTGGGACCTTAAGAGGTTGGGTGTTTTTCTAAGAGAAAACACCCATAGTAGACCTCAATACTTTGTGAAGGTTATTGTGTTCTTGAAATCACATATTTTAAGAAATAAATTTTAAAGGTGTGCAAGGATTCTATCCTCCATGTATGGACATACCAAAGTTGGGGAACCAGATATATTTGTTGTGCAAAAATTGGGTCTAATTTGGTGGAACTTATTCAACCCCTCTTCTAAGTTCTTGAACTTCACATCACACCTCATAAAATTATGAGAAATTCTAAGTTTAAATTTTAAAACATATGATTCTCTCACCTCTTTAGATTAATTCCCAGATGATAAATGTAAATTGTAGGATCTTTAATAAGGATTAGTTACCAAATCCTATCTAGTAACTATTATTTTTCTTGGACCTAATTTGAAATAACAATTTTATAGTAAAATAGTCTCCTCTATTTACATTCTCCATAAATACACAAGAATTTAATTCAGAAACTTCTTCAAGCTTGAAAGCATTATGATTATCTCTTTAAAGACCTTGGCTAGATGTCTTCTCTTTGATGATTTGCACATCCTTACCCTTGGCTACCTTGAGAAGTGGACATTACCATTGCTTATGTCCCAATTCTTCACATTTGAAGCAATTTGATGAGTTATTTTCTTAACCCTTGTCTTCCTTACCTTGGTTCTTCTTGGCTTTTACCTTCTTATCATCCTTGTTAGTCTTCTTGTCATGGCTTCCATCCTTGTCTTAAGATTTAAACTTAGATTCCTTTTCTAATTTTGATTCCTTGTTGATGAGAAATAAGTATATCCTATTCTCAATCATATGAATTGCAAGGGTTCACTATATATCTGATCAAATTCCATGCACTTAGTTCCTAAGTTTTCCTATAGTCAAAGACTATGAGCCAATGGATCATATGATTATTATCTTCCTAACTCATACTTATGTGCACTTTATGTATGGTTAAGTATGAGTTAAGGCATATGATATTTGTTTTATTCATTTTTTTAATTTATCTTAAGTTCTAGGTAGAAAAATGAGCATTAAATGATTAACTATTTCACTACCTATCTATTCTAAAGACTAACTATCCTGACACAAGTATCTATAGCGACTTGCCATACACATTCTAAAATCATACTAATGCTACTAAATTACCAAGTGATTACTACTAGGTGTACCAAATGGTCACTGTTGGGATTACTAAGCATTATACATTATGCCCAAAGTAATCATACTTCTGTGTTCATGATTAATTACTTTAATGATTATAAAATGGAATGTAAAATGCATTTAAAGTAAAGTTTTGATTAAGAAAGATTAAGCTAATCTAGGCACTACAATGAATTCCAGAAATCTCAACTTTATTGTTTTTCATGCCAATGCATTTAGGTATATGACACTTGAATAAAGTTTTGTACAATATCTTTTATTCACACTGTGGATACTTAGAGGAAAAATATTATCACTTTAGAAACAAAAAAATGAAAGGGCTTCACTACTTTATGAACTTAACATGTCATAAATGTAGTTGGTGTGTGTATTTATATAAGCTTGACTGCATCATCAATGGGGATACGTTGACAAGGCTATGTTGATGGGGCTATGTCAACATATGCTTGTCAATGCAACTGATCAAACTACACTTCATCATACCCCCATAATTAAGTAAAAAGTTGTTCTTAAGTGAACAAAAGTAACATTGAGCTTCTTACAAAATTGGAGAACTATGTAATTTATTAACTATAAAACAATAGACAAACTAACTAATCAACTCTAAGTGCCAAATTATATAGGATTACAAAACTGATGTCCATATAAAAAAAATTAGATACTCTTACAAAAATTTTAGTAGGTTCCCAGATTGCCAAAGATAAGGTGAGATTTCAAACAGTACTAGGAGGAGAAGGCTCCTAAGGTGTTGAAGGTCCTTTGCCAAGTTTTGACACTCATGGTGCTGGAGGCAGTTGAGGTTGTTATGCTGCTCCTGGTGGAAGCCTAAAAGCATCTAGTAATGCTTTCATATTCTCTTGATTGACACATGGCTTGTAGACAATCCATGAAGCTTTACTAATGTGGGTTGGTACAAGGACATCCCATGGGCAAAACATTGTGGGAAACATCTCCTTGGCATTGACAAACCATGTTGTGAATTATTTATGTTTGATGTTGAATGTCTTGACTAGATTTTACAACTTGTGGTAATCACTCATTCTCTTGGCTAACTTCTCAGTAATAGATCATTGGTTAGTGAATCTACTTCTAAGGACTTCAAGCTTCACATTGGTTATCTCCAACTATTATTTCGTCTCCTTATGGTGTTTGAATTTTACCTTGTACAAGAAGTAAGAACTAGCCACTTGCTTCTCTAACTTTGTCCTTAGCATCCTTGTGATTTGCATAGCCAAGTTTGTATAATGGATGTTGGAAAGCTCCATATACTTCATCATATATATGATATACAGCTATTTTAGGTGGATTTATTCCTTGCTATATGTGTTGAAGCCATCAAAGATTAGCTACCACACATCATCTCTTTGTTGGAGTTGGTGAAGGACTGCATTCATCTTTTCCTTAGCCAATTGTATCTCTTTTTCATTTACCTCTTTGAGGAGCTCCACCTAGTTCTTGTAATGATTCTTGGCCTATTCAAATTTTACAACCTTGTTCATCTAAGCAACTACCCTAATGGTTGTTTTCTGATGAACTGTTCATACTTCCTCCATTAAGAGATTTCTATTTTCTACTACCAACCTCCTTAGGTCAAGGTTTACCTTGGCTAGCTACTCCTACTATTGTTGAATGAATTCAACCATTTTATCTTTTTGTTTTTTAACATCATGTAGGTGATGAATGTCCTTGGTGATGACCAAGTGTTGGGTTGCACTTAACCAATCACTTCCTACTCCTATGAATGTTTGGATATTGTTCATGGTAGCAATGTTTGGTACAGATGCCATAGGAGCATTTAGGGCTTTAGCAATCTTATTGGTCATCACCTTCACTACTATCTCTTGTCCATGGTGCTACATCACCAGGCTAGTCACCCCCTCACCTTCCTCCAAGTGCATCAAGAAAGTCATGAAATTCCTAGAGATTTCAAGGAATTCTTATTCAGTGATGGACACTGTAACTTCTTGGGTGCTAGTATTTTTTCTCATGGATGCCTATGTTCATTATGTTAAGAAGAGAAAGATGGTTCCCTCCAACCAACCAATGGTTCTTATGATCTCATTGAGATGGCTCAATGCTAGATAGTAAACTAATGGCTTCCCATCACATGTTGATCCTTGTTGTTTCTGTAACTACTACTCATGGTGTCTTTGGAGCCTTTCTACAACTTCATGTGCTTCTTATGTGGTCTCTTCCATAGGTGGTGATGGTGGCCACTACTCTTTCTACAACTTTGCAACTACCTTATCCTTCATCATCTCCTACAAAGATGTGGTAGAAGCATGACAAAGTGGATTGTTGGCATAGTATGTTATGCCTCCTCTCTTGTAGAGTTTTCTAATAAGGCATGGGAAGGGGAGTGTCTTCATTTTTTTTACATTTTTTCTTAAATCACTTATTTATCTCTAAATAGATAAGCTAAGGAAGTAACGTTAAGTGGGAAATTTTTTCTTAGAGTGATGCATGTACAAATGAAGAAAGCTATGAACTTACTTGGCATCACCATGGGGTTTAGGTGATAGGCCATGATTTTTAAAGTAAACATGCTCTACCTTACGATCTACCCTAGAGCAATGCTTAATCTATTCATTCTTCACTTTTGGGTCTCCCTAATTTGATATTTCTACCAAAGTTGCACCAATAGTAGGTAAATTGAGGGCCTCCATAATGGCCTCAATTGAGTAGAATATGGTAATGTCTTTAATTTGAATAGATGCATCTCCTTGTCAGTTGTTCCAAAATAGGTAGGTCTCCCCCATGTACCATTCTCCACTAGAGTAGACAATGGACTAGATAGGAAACCCTTGTAGTTGTGTGTGGACTTCCTTGGGAACTAATTCCAAGAAGTATCCAAAGTTAAGTTCTTGGAGAATTGAACTTTGAACCTCCTTGATTCAGACATATTCTAGGTAGGCCTCTATTAATGTAACCTCTAAGTTAGATCTTAGTCTTGGAGCCTCATATTACCTAGACTAGCCAATTTCAATAGTTGGAATCTTTTGAATAGATTCCACTTTAGGATTCTCTTGAAGAGATCCTATTGCATGGGTTGCTTTGGCCTCTTGTTCTTAGGGTTGTTACTAGTGCTGGTCCCTTTCTCCTTATGGTTACTTCTCCCTTAGTTAGGAAGACTCTTCCACTAGTACTTCTCTCTTTGGTGCCATCTGTGATCACAAATGTAACCATGGATTAGCATTTTAGTGTATAACCCTTAGTTCCTTTTTGATACCTTTCTCATTGGGTTAGGTTACACTTAGGTTCATTTATGATCATGGCAAAATTATTGTTTTATTCGTTGGCTACTAGAGTTTGTTTCTGAGGCTTAATTTGGTTTAAACTAGGATTTTAATATTATACTAATGGTTAAACCTTGGAGGGTTAGAAAAATTTTGAAAAATTTTCTATCATAAACCAAAGTTTTGTAAGCCCTATGATGTAAAGATTATCTCTTATAGCTAAGGAATTAAAGAACAAGGTAAATTAGATGAGTAGTTTGTAAGTTATGGCAGTTGGAAGGTCTTTGGGCTCTAAAAATGGTAAAAACCCCTCTTGTGTTTGAAGGAAAATGTGAAAAAAATGGCTAAGTATTAACACATATTTATACTATTTTCATACTACATTAATGGGGATGTGATGATGCAGCTATTTTCAACAATTTTACCAATGAAAAAATTAAGTATTTTGGGGAAGTTTTAAAATGAAATGAGAGTCTAAAGAAAACTAGAAAATCCAAGAATGATGAAAAAACATGGAAGAGGGCATGAGATTAGCTTAGAAAAGGATATTAGAAGAGAAATTAATTATGTTAAAGTGTTGCAAAATTGGATGTTTGTGTTGTAAAATGATGAGATCGAATGCAAAATGACCAAGGGATAGGAAGCTTAATCGAATAAGATAAGGCAGTATGCAAGTGGACCCTCCCATAGTAGGCTTATGCCATTAATGTCCTTGCATGCTCTCATACCAAGAAGTCCATGGACCCCAAGGATGATAAATGATCATTTTCAATTAAAGATCGAATCCACATAAGAAATCATCAAAGGATTATGACATACCAAAATAGACACATTAAATAACCATGATAGGAGGTAGTGAGATGGTTGATGAAAAGCATTAAATGGTGGGAGAGAGATAGTGGTAATAGAGTTCACATCTTGATTACATGAAGTCCTTGTGGAACATGTGGTTAATGTGACTGAATATTGTCCCATCCTTAGTAAGAACTAAGTTCATCCACTTGCAGTGAATTTGCATTATCATATTCACACTGTCCAACCCCCAAGAGTTCATGATTACTCCCAAAGATCAACCACCACTCCAAGTAGAGAACAAAAGGGAAGTAGGAAGATAGGATGGACCTTAGTTAGAGGGGTGCCTTTAAGGATGGGTACATGTCTTTCCAACCCCATAACTAGTGCTTATATCCCATTATTATGTGTAAGGGATGTGCTTTGAATTCTCATGGTTTTTTTTCCCATGGGAACCACACCATGCAAAGGCATGCTTTCTATTATTGGTCAATAGTAGGAATGGTGAAAGAACAATAAGAAATCTTATAAAACTTAAGTAGGTAGTTGGGTATAGAAGGTGACAAGTCCCCTTAAATCCATACCCTTATCCATTCCACTTGATTCATTTCAAGTCTGTTAAGTATCAATGTCATTGATTCTTTATAATTTGTAATTACGAAAGGACCTTAGTCTTCTAAGATAAAAAATCCCATAGAATTGAATGGAATGGGTGGATAATTTGGACTCCTTACCTGATAACATCAAAAAATTAATATTCTAGTAATCGATGTCATAATATGAAAACAAAATCTAGTCATTAAAAAATCAATCCAAATGTAAAGTCTAGCTTTAAATGAACTTCTAGTAGTAGCAACAATGGAAAAAATTCAAGATTCCTGATGAAAAATAAAGAAGTAAACAACATGTATAGAAAAATAAAAAAGGAAAAAAACTATTAAATAAGTTGTAAAATATTCATGAAAATTAAAAATATATAAAGAAAAGTGTAAAAAAAAATTGAAAATTTGAGTAGCCATCATAGAATCTTAACATAGATGGCCACCTCCCCCATAACTAAGTTGAAAGGGGGAGATCTGAAAGATTGAACATGCTTGGCCATCAATTGAGGTGTGTGTGCCACTAGTTATTCTTGATTCCAAAAAGGATTTTATTTTTTAAATGTTAACCAATAATCTTTTATCTAGACTAGAAGTATGGTAAATTTTCATGGCCCCAAATGAAAAAGTTACATGAATAGATAAAGGTATCTTCCATAGCATTTGAAATTTTGTGTGTTGTGGTATGTGCATGGGATTCTAGTAAAGAACCTTATCTCCTAGTTGGAATTTAACTTTTCTTATTCTTAAGACATGACATTGTTTGGTGTGTGCCTAGTGCACTTCATTCATGGATAATTCTACTAATCAAGTTTCTTCTAGCACATTTAATATCATTAATCATTCTCTTTCTGTCAAACATAAATAAAGGCCAAGTTCAAAAGTTGTTGCAAGTGTGTGGAGGTTTGCATGGATTGGAAGAGTTGGAATTTTCCCATACACTAACTCATAGGAGGAATTACCAATAGGAAGTTTTTAAGTTGACCGATATGCCCATAGAAGACCATTGAGTTTCTTGCTCTAGTCTTTTCTATATTTTCTAACCATATGGGTTAGTATTCTAGTTGTTTCCTTATCAGTAATTTCTACTTCACCATTACCTTGGAATGGTGTGAAGCTGTAGGTTTGTGTTCTACCCCAAGTGTTACATTAGTTTTTAAATGTTGGACTCGTAAAATGTATTCCATTATTAGAAATCAATATCCTTGGCACACCAAACCTATTTACCACATTTGTTTTTACAAACCATGCTACTATAGAAGATGAATAATCAGTAGTGATAACAACTTCAACTCATTTTGTGTAGCAGTTAGCTACTATAATGATGTATTACTTTCCATTGGATATGGGTTTGATGGACCCCATGAAATTAATTCCCTAGAGATCAAAAGGATCAAGTGGTTGAATCCACTATTGGGACCCTTCCATCTATATAGTCATCACTCCATCTCATTGGCAACATTTACATGAATGGAAGAATTTATTAGCTTCCTTGAATATGGTTGAATAGTAATATCCTATCATGATAATTTTAATGGTCATTCTCTTCCCAACATAATGGCCCCCACATGGACCCTCATGAGCATCTTGGAGGATTTGAAGTTGATCATTTTTGGGCATGCACCATTGTCCCATGCCATTGGAGAAAACCTTGTAAATGTTGCCCTCGATTTTCATGTAGTGTTTGGCTAGGTGAAGAAAATATTGTTTCTTCTTGGTATCCCATTCGTGTGGAATTTCCTGAATGAGTAGATAGGAGAGGAATTCCTTGTACCAATCAATACCTTTGGAACTTTGCATTTTAATATTTTTAGCTAAAAATATTTAATCTAAAAATTGGTTAGATAAAGGTCCTTCATCCTCTTTGTTGTTCCATCATAACTAAGAAAAGTGGTCTATGACCACATTCTTGATCTCCTTTTTGTCCACCATAGTAAGATTGAACTTTTGTAGAATCACTAGTCATCATATGACACAAGGGTTTACCATTAGTTTGTTCGTGAGGAACTGGATAGCATTGTGGTTTGTGTACACAAAAACTTGATATCCATGCACATAATGCCTAAATTTTTCTAAAACATACACCACTACCAGGAGCTCTTGTTTTGTATTAATGTAGTTCAATTATTCTCCCATAATTCTTTAGCTTGTACAATGGATATAGTAAGGGCATTTTTGATTATCCAATTATGTAAGCATGACTCCCAAAGCATAATTGAATGCATCGGTAATGATGTGAAATGGCCTAGACCAGTGAAGCACATGTAGAATTTGAGTTTCTATGAACTTCTATTTTAATTATTGGAATGTATTCTTGCATTCTTGATTAAGGTGAAAGGTGCATCCTTATTTATTTACTCCATAAAAAATTTAGCAATATTCAAGAAGTTCTTAATGAAGTTCTTGTAATAACTAGTGTGACCAAGGAATGACCTTACATCTTTAATCATTTCAGATTATGTGATGATTCATTACATGGCTTACACTTTTTCTAGGTCCACCTCAAACCCTTTTCTTGAAATGCTTTTTCCTAGTACAATGTCCTCCTAGACCATCAGATGGCTCTTTTACTAGTTGAGCTTTAAGTTAGTTTCTATGTAGCGTTGAAGCACCTACTCAAGATAGTTCAAGGCTTACTTGAATATGGCACCATAGGTGGAGAATTCATCCATAAAGACTTCTATCCTACTATTAATCTATTGTTGGAAGATGATGATGGCCAACCATTGGAATGTAGTAAGAGCATTATAGAGGCCAAACAACATCTTTCTATATGTAAAATTCACCTAGGAACTTATGAATGTAGTTTTGGCCTAGTCCTCCAATGTAATTTGGATTTGGTTATAGTCACTATAACCATCAAGGAAGTTGTAATAGCAATGCCCTGCTATGGTGTCCAACACTTGGTCAACAAATGATAATGGAAAGTGATCCTTGCAAGTTACCATGTTCAATAGCCATAAGTCTATACTAGCTTTCCATTTTTCTCCTTTCTTGGAAATACTAATGAGTGGGCCAACCCATTTTCTCTTCACAATGGGGTAGATGAACCTAGTCTTAAGGAGTTGTTCAACCTCCTCTTTGATAACATGCTTCAATTAGGGATTCAACCTATGCAGTGGCTGCCACTTTGGCTTTATGAAGGAATTTATATATATATATACAATGCTAGCATATTCATGGATCAATTACTATAAGTTAATGATATAACCAAGCAAATGTTGTTCATATGGATCATAAGGAGATTAGCAAGATAGGTCCACCTATAGATGGTGATCATTATTTCCTCCACTAGTCCCAGAGGGATAGTGATGGATTGATCTACCATCTCCAATCTATTTCTTTCTTCAAGGGATGCAAGTTCCAAGTATTATACATTTCTTGGAAAGTCAAGTTGACTCTAGAACCTAAATCTAAGAGAACCTTACATGGTTTAATTCTTGTGATTTGTAAGTAAATTAAGAGACTCACAAGATTAGATCATTTCCTAGGAAGATGAATAGTATTTATCAAATTCATGACTACATGAGTCAACATGATAGTGTGGATCTAGGAATATTTTTTGTTTGAAGGTGGCTTAGTGTTATTTTTAGAGGTAAATATAGTAGGCTTAACAACCATGAGTGTTTACGAGGATTTTGTGAGACTACTAGTTTTGAAGAAAGGCCTATTATGAGGCTTTGGTTCAGGATCACTTGGATGGATATTTGGCTATAGATTCACCACCCTCATAGCATTTCATTATTGTCACTATGTGGTGATTTCACCTTGCATGGATGGAGCAAGTGGCAAAGTTGTAGTTGATTCTGGTGTAGGGGTTGATGGGTGCTGAGGAGGATGAAAAGGAAAAAGAGACTTCCTTCTTGGAGAAGATGTTCTATAGTATTCTAGAGAGTAGTAGTGATAAGTCAAGAAGGCATGACTAGATAAGTCATGCAAGGATATAGGTTGCTTGACATAACATTCATAAAGGTCAGGTTTCCTGTAGGGATATTGTTGCTACAATGGTGGCATTCCCCATGACCATGGATGTTGCCATTGTAGATACTGATCCTAAGGTTACAGTGATGATTCACTTGTGGAATACATTTGTTGGTGGAACTACTACCTATACTTGCATAGTAGATAAGGCAAGTACCTACATTCTTGCCACTTTGTCAATCTAGGATTTAATGCACATATCTTATATTCCTACAAATGTGATACCATTGGCCAACACCCATTAGGGTGTTTGTATTGGTAGATGTCACAATCATCATCATCTATTTTAGAATCTCAAACCTCTTCTACTGTTGTAGCTTTACCCTTGTTTTTATAATAACCTTGCTCTGCATCCTTTTTCTTCCTTCTTTCTTGACCAATATTCCCTTGGTCTTTTCTTTCTTCTATAATTTTTAGAGTGGTTTGGAACTTCTCATCCAAGGAGTCCCACATATTATCCACCTTAGCTAATATTTTAGTGAAAAATTTTTGTATCAATAAAGTTTTCCTTTACACCACTTCATCAAGTAGTGCTTCCTCTTCAAAGTCACAAAAGTGCACCTCCCTTTTGTGAATGGATGAGTCCCTATTATTCTCATCTACACTATTATGATTTTTGAGTTCTCCTTTCTCTTTGACCACCTAATCTATCAACCTTTGAATCTAATAGGTCCTTGGGCATAGATCCCAAGGGTTTTCCTTATTTTATTTTTGAGCCCATTTAAGATATGGCACAACTAGTTCCTTTGGAAGTATCCATGGCCTAGCCTTTGATGTAGAATAGAATATTACATGCCTAGGGTTACATCAAAGGACTCATGATTACCTTGCTTCCATCCCTAGATCTATCTTCATAAGTTGGACACTCTAGAGTACATTTGGTATTTGTCATTGAGGAGCTCCAACATAGTATTTCATTGGTGAATGGATTCTAATGCTAAGGGTTGGTACCAGCTTTCAATTTCCATGATGAGTGTCCTTGGGAACAACTTTAGTTTCTACCATTCATTCTCTATGTTTTGTAAGACAAAGACTTCATGAAAATCTTGAAGATAAATTTATGTATCTAAATTGTATATTCCTTTGAAACTAGGGATATTATTCACATTTGACCTCTTGATTTGACTATCTTTCAAGTGCCTTGTAGGTATCTAGACTACCTCTAAAATGTTCAACATATTTTAGGTAGCCAACAGAGGCTCATCATAGTCATGTTGATCATAATGATCCCTATCATGAACATGATGTCTATGATGAGTCCTACTATGCCTTTTTTCATGATGATGTTCCTTTCCATTATCATTTTCCTTGCTCCTATTCTTGATCATCTTGGTAAAACCTATGTTTATTTTTGTCCTACCAATCATCTCCATCCTGATCTTAACTATCCCTCATTCTATCTCAGCTTCTCTTCCCCCTATTGAATTTTGAGGATGAATATGAAGAGGATGATGAGGGTTAAAAAAAAGAAGAACCAGTTGAATGATGCTTACTAGTTCTTCTTCTTTGTTCCTTACCTTGATTAGCTTACCTTTATTTTTCTTTTTCTTTGTACTTCTTGTTATCCTTACCCTTTGATGTTTGGCTTGGATTCCTATCTTGTGAGGCCCCTTAGTCTTGAGAACTAGTCTTTTCCTTAGCTAGGTTGTCTATAGTTGACTACAAGCTCTAGTTAAGGGTCTCCTCATCATAGAAAGGAGAAGAGTTTATGTATTGGGATTAACCTGAAAAGAAGTCCTCACCTTCCTTATGTTGCTACAAGAATAACTAGGTTGGAATCATGTTACCCTTAGAGATCTCATATCATGACTCTATCTACTGATCTTTCTTATGTTGGAAATTAGTAGGATGATAATCTCAATAAGTATGATCTTAGAACTCATACTATGCATTGAGTGCAACAATACCTAGCCTGCTGAGATTATTCATCAACATGGTAGGAACATATTGGTCAGGAGGTAACACAATGTTACCTTTCATATCCCTCCAATGTAATTTCATATCTTTATGTATGATGAAAGTAAAATCTAGATTGTATGGATCAAGATGGGTGTACATAACACAAAGTTGTTGGGGTGCTTTTGGGACCTTCTATAACTAATTGGATCTACCTATAAATGATGGAGGCTTATTCCTATGAGAATAAGTCATGTTAGCTCTTGCTAAAAATAGTGTGCTTATTAGTGTGTTATTATTTTCTTAATGATTTATCATTGATTGGTCCTTACAACATTATTGTATAATGATATGGCCTTTTCCTACTTAGCACACCTAGCTACATTAAAGCCCTAGTAACAACGCTAATGATGAGTAGCGAGTATACCCTACATCCAACCATATGAATCATAATTATCCACTAGTAATCTAGTCAAATTTCATAGGCTTAGTTCCTAAGTTTGCCTATAGTCAAAGACTATGAGCCAATAGGTCATGTGATCATTGTCTTCCTAACTCATGCTTATGTGTGCTTTACGTATGGTTAAGTATGAGTTAAGGCATATGATATTTGTTTTATTTATATATTTATATTTTTATCTTAAGTTCTAAGTAGAAAAATGAACATTAAATGATTAACTATTTAACTACCTAACTATTCTAAAGGCTAAATATCCTAACATAAGTATCTATATCCACTTTTCATACACATCCCGAACTCATATTAACACTACTAGTTACCAAGTGATAATTACTAGACATACCAAATGGTCACCACTAGGATTACCAAGCATTATATGTTATGCTTAAAGTGGTCATACTTATGTATTCATGATTAATTACTTTAATTATTATAACATAGAATGTAAAATGCATTTAAAGTAAAGTGTTGATTAAGAAAGATTAATCTAATCCAAGTGCTATAATGAATTCCAAAAATCTCAAATTTATTATCATTTACACCAATGCATTTAGGTACATGGTGCTTTCATAAATTTTTATACAATTTGTTTCATTCACACTATGGGCACTCAGAGGGAAAATATTCTAAATCTACAAATAACAAACTATAAGGGATTTCATACACTATGAACTTAATATTCCATGAATATGGTTGATGTGTGCATTTATATAGACTTGTCTATATTAGCATCAACATATTTACATCGATGCATGTAAGAATGTGTTGATAGAGATACATTGACAAGGCTATGTTAACACATGGCTGTTAACATAGCTAGTTGAACTACACTTCACCACTTATTCTTTTCCTTGGAAGCTTATTTGTTCCTAGTTCCAAATACACTTAGTTTCTTTTCTTTCTTGAGTGCTAAAACATAAGTCTCATCAAGAGTTTATGGCTCATAAAATGACAACTCCTACTAGTATGCCATTTTATGACCTTCTAGAGAATCGAAACATGTTTGTACTTCTTCCATTTTATCTTAGCTTGATGGAATAGTTTCTAAAATTTTATGAAAAACTATTTGATTCCTTATCACCTTGCCTTAGGAATTTAATTGTTATAATGGTTTCTTGCCTCTGATGAGACTATTCAAATTTTTCTCCTCAACCTATATTTTAACAAACTTCAATCTCTAATGGATTGACCATTTTGTATTTCATAAGCTTAAGACTCTTTTCTCCACCAAGTAGAAATCATACCTTCTCATCTAGATTCAACAATAGCTATCCTTAATTAGTCTAGTAACTCTTCCAATTCAAAGTGCTTGTCAAGTACCATTCGCCAACTGGGTTCCTTGGCTAATGGATTTCTACACTCCCATAGCTAGAATGTTCTTCCTCTTTACTTTCTTTCCTTCCACCTAGATGTAAAACTTCTTTTCCATCTAAACTTGAATGCTAATTCCCTTTGTGTGTTTAAATATGGCTAGGACCTACATTCTTGTCTATCTTGGTACTAATATTATTCAACCAAGAAACCATCAATTGAAAGGTATAATTCATGCTTTTAATGGACCTGTTTAGGTTTTGAAGCTATTTTATTTTAGGCATCAACTAAATTTTATAAAAATCTATAATGAATATTCCAAGAAGTTATCAATGTACATTCTCTGATACTAATAACGCTAGAGAAAGTTCACACTTATTAATTTAACAATTAATTCCCACTGAATTTGAATATGATGAAAGATAATTTAATTATGTTAGAAACTGAGAAAACTAGCTATCTTCCATTAATGAAAAGAAGATTACAGTCCATGGTTTCATAACCCATAACATCTAAAACACTTACAAATTTTCAAATGATATGCATAACATTTGGCTCTATAACCATACAACAATTCTCCTTGCTATAAGGCATAAATGAAAGGGAATCTCTCCCATAACTTAGGATAAATATCTTAAGGTAGAAGTGAGAACACAAGAACACACTTGACAAACTACACACATAATTGACCTTGAGTTGGAACCATAATTATGCACTCATACAATGTTCTCTCATGATATCTGTTGTAAAATCTCATGAATCCTCATGAGCTTTTATAACCTCATGATTTTCTCATGGTGATACAAACATGAAAGAACATTAATATTTATTGAACACAAAACATAAGAAACCTAGAAAATTTTCTCCAAGATCAACTTGAAAATATTTAGCTATTTTTATCTTTTTCTTCTCTTGTTTGACTATTTCTTAATTTGGATTGTCCAACTCAAAAGTTTTTTCAACTGTATAGATTATCTTAAGGTTTTCCAAAAAATATCCTATAAAAATCCAACATTGAGAAGATATGTTTTTAGGTAGTGGGAGACATCTCCCTTAGAGCTAAGATGTTTTATCCAAAGTTGAGATGTCTCACATGAGACATCTTCTAAAAGTTGGGTTGTCTTTTCTAAGACATCTTTCATTAAACTAACATGTCTTCACTTCAACTAGGACATCTCCCCCACATCTAGAATGTCTCCTGTGAAGACCCAACTCTTGGTTAAGTGTCTATCTGATCTTCAAGATGTCTTCCTAGAGCCTGAAACTTGCAAAAATTCATCTGTACTATAGAGAAAAAGTGAGTTGAAAGAGATATTCCTACATCATTTAATAACTAGTGAGACATCAAAATTTAATGCAATTACATCCTCTTGGATGACCAAATATCATCCTCTACTTTGACTGATTGACTTCTTACCATATATAATAGTGCACAGGGTGGAAAGAAAGAGATGAAGAAGGAATGATGGATAAGAAAGAGAAGGCAAGAGAGCAACATTGCCAAATCCCCATCCAATAATTTAATTAGGTCATGGGATCAAGTGAGCTTATACTACATCCCACAAGAGATCTACTATCATACCCTTTCATTGCTACTCATTCATACAATAAGGATCAACCTCCAACTCCTCCTTCCAAGTGCAAGCTCACACCTACCATCTACCAATGCCATCTAATCTTGATTTTTTTATGGTTTAATCATTGGTGAAACCAAACTAAGAAAACAAGGTGTAGATCAACTAGAAGTTAAGATTCTAATTTTAGTTTTCTTAATCTATGCACATATGCACAAAAGTTGCCCATAATGTTTCTTTATCGAAAACATCTCATTGATCCCTCTAACTATACTAACCAATCCCACATACCAATACTAATTGTAATGATAGGATCAAACAATTAAAATCTTTGGGTTTAGATATCATCAAAGTTTATGTTAAAGGTTATGATCTTGACTATTAGAAGCAATTGGATTTGGGATTTAGATGGAAACAACATTGAACATTACCAAAATTCACTAAGAGAAAGACTTCTAAGACTTCATGGCCATGGGTAGGAATGAGCACATTTTGAAAGTCAAGTGATCAAGAAAACTAGTGTAACATGAGAAAAACTTATATAGATATTTATTTAACAACTTATTTTGGTCTTAATATAAGTAGTCATATAGTTAGTCTAGGAGTCCAAGAATACCAATTTGTATAGATCAATAAGCTTGAAGATATATTTTTCTTCACATTATTTTATCTTCTCATTATTTTATTGTTATTTTGCCTTATTTCTCTATTTTTTTCTCATATATCTTTTTATTTTTCATCTTTTTTTTCATGAGAAGAGGATTCTTGAATGGTGCATGGGAATCAGAAAAACGATGGAGTGCTAGATTACCATCTAGAGTCTTTAACTTACACAAACATGAGGACTCATCCCTTTAGATTTTCATTTTCCAAGTAATCCCAATGTAGTTGCCAAAAAAACCCCAACATGGATGACATAAAGCCAACATTGGGGTTGGGGCACAAGGGTGGGAGGGTTTGGTTTTTGTTAACAATTTTAACATTACTTCAATAATCTCAATGTTGCTACAACACTTTATCATGGATGCCATAAAGCTAGTGTATTTGGGTGGAGCCAAAGTGGTATGCCAAAATTATGTTTACTATTTATGGTATACAACATGGTTTTTATGAAGTAGGTGCTACAAAACTTATCATAAATGGAAACTATGCTAGAGTTAAAGGCCTAATACACCTACAAATTATGTTAATCTATCAATAATCATGGTAGAAATTTGGGGCCAAAAAATAGCAACCCTATGGCTTATAAATAAAGATTTTGAACTCATTGACTAGGTCCTAGGGGGATTGAAAAACCTTGGCAATCTTGAGTGCTCATAACCATTAGTATTTGCAAGACTTTTTGAAAAATTGGCAATTGTTTGAGCATTGGAAACTCTCAATGCATTGCCCAGAAACAAAAAGTCAAGCAAATTCCTTACCCCCTTGGTAACCAACATTGCATAACCTTACCTCCCTTTGCATTAACACTGCAAAGACCTTATCCTACTTGGCAACCAACGTTGCATAACCTTACCCCCTTTTGCACCAACACTACAAACACCTTACCTCCCTTGGCAATCAATGTCGCATAACCTTATCCCCTTTGCAACCAATGTTGCACATACATTACCCTCTTGGCAACCAATGTTGCATAGTCTTACCTCCCTCTACACCAACACTACAAAGACCTTACCTCCCTTGGCAACCAACATTGCATAACCTTATCCACCTTTGCAACCAATGTTGCACATACCTTAACCCCTTTGGAACCAACATTGCACATACCTTATCTCCTTTTCACCAACATTGTAGATACAAGCTAAAAGTCACTATGGAGTTTTGGCAATTATAGTTGGAAACTACTTGGATTGTGAAGGTAACTATAGAACATAATCTGTTAGCTTCAATAGGATTTAAGCTTCATCCAAGCAACTCCTTGTGCATTTAGGCACACAATTCGTAAAAATTTTTGAACTCTTTATTTTCAATATTTTATTATTGTAATAAAACCTATAGCTCATTGGTTGTGAAAATTTATTTAAGATTCAATTTTGTGCATTTTCTTAAATTAGATTTGCAATTTTATTTTAAATTTTTTTCACCGCCCTCCCCCTGCCCCACCGCCC